>AWOL01S0224905.1:8418-20706 GCA_000715115.1 Nicotiana otophora | reverse complement strand
GGTCAGGGGGTCCCGGGACCAGTTTGAAGGCGTGGGCTATAGCACACGAAAATATGGGAATCGTGCAAAATTATAGTTTTTTCGCCCAAAAATCCAAAATATGAGGAACGATCATGGTGGGGCGGTGACTACGGTTTCTTAGGTGGTATATGATGGCCCGAAAAAATTTTAGGCAATCCGAATTCGGGGGGCCAGGCCCACTCGGAAGGAGTGGGCTATAGCACACGAAAATATGGGAATCGCACGAAATTCTAGTTTTTTGGCCGAAAAATGCAACAAATGAGGAACGATCATGGCAGGGCGGTGACTATGGTTCCTTAGGTTATATCTGACGGACCGTAAAGATTTTAGGCGATCGGGGTCNGGGCTATAGCACACAAAAATATGGGAATCGCGCGAAATTCTAGTTTTTTGGCCGAAAAATGCAACAAATGAGGAACGATCATGGCAGGGCGGTGACTATGGTTCCTTAGGTTATATCTGACGGACCGTAAAGATTTTAGGCGATCGGGGTCTGGGGGGCCCGGGACCACTCGGAAGGCGTGGGCTCTAACACACGAAAATATGGGAATCGCACGAAATTCTAGTTTTTTTGCCGAAAAATGCAAAACATGAGGAACGATCATGGCGGGGCGGTGACTATGGTTCCTTAGGTCGTATTTGATGGCCAAGAAAAAATTTAGGAGATCGGGGTTCGTGGGTCCCGGGACCACTTGGAAGGCATGGGCTATAGCGCACGAAAATATGGGAATCGGGCGAAATTCTTGTCTTTTGGCAGTAAAATGCAAAAAATGAGGAACAATCATGGCAGGGCGGTGACTATGTTCCTTAGGTCGTATTTGATGGCCCGGAAACGTTTTAGGCGATTGGGGTCTGGGGGTCCCAGGACCACATGGGGCGTGGGCTATAGCACACGAAAATATGGTAATCGGGCGGAATTCAAGGTTTTTGGCCGTAAAACGCAACAAAAAAAAAACGAGAACTGTCAAGGCAGGGCGGTGACTATGGTTCTTTAAGTCGTATTTGATGGCCCGGAAAAATTTTAGGCTATCCTAGTCCCGGGGGCACGACCCACTTGAAAGGCATGGGCTATAGCACACAAAAATATAGGAATCGGGTGGAATTCTACTTTTTTGGCCCTAAACTGCAAAAACTGAGGAACAATCATGGCGGGGCGGTGACTATGGTTCCTTAGATCGTATTTGATGGCCCGGAAAAAATTTTGGCGATCAGGGTCCGGGAGTCCCGGGACCATTTGGAAGGCGTGGGATATAGCACACGCAAATATGGGAATCGGGCGAAATTTTAGTTTTTTGGCCGTAAAATTCAACAAATGAGGACAGGTCATGGCAGGGCGGTGACTATGGTTCTTTAGGTCGTATTTGATGGCCCGGAAAAAATTTTGGCGATCAGGGTCCGGGAGTCCCGGGACCATTTGGAAGGCGTGGGATATAGCACACGCAAATATGGGAATCGGGCGAAATTTTAGTTTTTTGGCCGTAAAATTCAACAAATGAGGACAGGTCATGGCAGGGCGGTGACTATGGTTCTTTAGGTCGTATTTGATGGCCCGGAAAAAATTTTGGCGATCAGGGTCCGGGAGTCCCGGGACCATTTGGAAGGCGTGGGATATAGCACACGCAAATATGGGAATCGGGCGAAATTTTAGTTTTTTGGCCGTAAAATTCAACAAATGAGGACAGGTCATGGCAGGGCGGTGACTATGGTTCTTTAGGTCGTATTTGATGGCCCGGAAAAAATTTTGGCGATCAGGGTCCGGGAGTCCCGGGACCATTTGGAAGGCGTGGGATATAGCACACGCAAATATGGGAATCGGGCGAAATTTTAGTTTTTTGGCCGTAAAATTCAACAAATGAGGACAGGTCATGGCAGGGCGGTGACTATGGTTCTTTAGGTCGTATTTGATGGCCCGGAAAAAATTTTGGCGATCAGGGTCCGGGAGTCCCGGGACCATTTGGAAGGCGTGGGATATAGCACACGCAAATATGGGAATCGGGCGAAATTTTAGTTTTTTGGCCGTAAAATTCAACAAATGAGGACAGGTCATGGCAGGGCGGTGACTATGGTTCTTTAGGTCGTATTTGATGGCCCGGAAAAAATTTTGGCGATCAGGGTCCGGGAGTCCCGGGACCATTTGGAAGGCGTGGGATATAGCACACGCAAATATGGGAATCGGGCGAAATTTTAGTTTTTTGGCCGTAAAATTCAACAAATGAGGACAGGTCATGGCAGGGCGGTGACTATGGTTCTTTAGGTCGTATTTGATGGCCCGGAAAAAATTTTGGCGATCAGGGTCCGGGAGTCCCGGGACCATTTGGAAGGCGTGGGATATAGCACACGCAAATATGGGAATCGGGCGAAATTTTAGTTTTTTGGCCGTAAAATTCAACAAATGAGGACAGGTCATGGCAGGGCGGTGACTATGGTTCTTTAGGTCGTATTTGATGGCCCGGAAAAAATTTTGGCGATCAGGGTCCGGGAGTCCCGGGACCATTTGGAAGGCGTGGGATATAGCACACGCAAATATGGGAATCGGGCGAAATTTTAGTTTTTTGGCCGTAAAATTCAACAAATGAGGACAGGTCATGGCAGGGCGGTGACTATGGTTCTTTAGGTCGTATTTGATGGCCCGGAAAAAATTTTGGCGATCAGGGTCCGGGAGTCCCGGGACCATTTGGAAGGCGTGGGATATAGCACACGCAAATATGGGAATCGGGCGAAATTTTAGTTTTTTGGCCGTAAAATTCAACAAATGAGGACAGGTCATGGCAGGGCGGTGACTATGGTTCTTTAGGTCGTATTTGATGGCCCGGAAAAAATTTTGGCGATCAGGGTCCGGGAGTCCCGGGACCATTTGGAAGGCGTGGGATATAGCACACGCAAATATGGGAATCGGGCGAAATTTTAGTTTTTTGGCCGTAAAATTCAACAAATGAGGACAGGTCATGGCAGGGCGGTGACTATGGTTCTTTAGGTCGTATTTGATGGCCCGGAATAATATTAGGCGATCCAAGTCCGGGGGGCACGGCCCACTTGGAAGGCATGGGCTATAGAACACGAAAATATGGGAATCCAGCGGAATTCTAGTTTTTTAGCCGTAAAATGCAAAAAATAAGGAACGATCATGGCGGGGTGGTGACTATGGTTCCTTAGATCGTATTTGATGGCCCGAAAAATTTTTAGGCTATCGGGGTCCGGGAGTCCCGAGACCACTTTGAATGCGTGGGCTATAGTTCACGAAAATATGGGAAACGAGCGGAATTCTAATTTTTTTCCCGAAAAACACAAGAAATGAGGAACGATCATGGAGGGGCGGTGACTATGGTTTCTTAGGTCATATTTGATGCCTTGAAAAAATTTTAGGCGATCTGAGTACGGGGGCCCGGCCCACTCAGAAGGCGTGGGCTATTGCACACAAAAATATGGGAATCGGGCGAAATTCTAGATTCTTTGCCGAAAAACCCAAACAATGAGGATCGATCAAGGTGGGGCAGTGACAATGGTTCCTTAGACCATATTTAATAGTCGGGAAAAATTTTAGGCGATCGGAGTCCGGGGGATCCGGGACCACTTGGAAGGCATTAATATGGGAATCGGGCAGAATTTTAGGTTTTTGGCCGTAAAACGCAAAAAAATGAGGAACGGTCATGGCAGGGCGGTGACTATGGTTCTTTAGGTAGTATTTGATGGCCCGTAAATATTTTAGGCGATCCGAGTCCGGCAGGACGACCCACTTGGAAGGCGTGGGCTATAGAACACGAAAATATGGGTATCGGGCGGAATACTAGTTTTTTGGCCGTAATATGCACAAAATGAGGAACGATCATGGCGGGGCGGTGACTATGGTTCCTTAGTTCGTATTTGATGGCCCGAAAAAGTTTTAGGCGATCGGGGTCCGGGAGTCCCGGGACCACTTGAAAGGCGTGTGCTATAGCACACGAAAATATGGGAATTGGGCAAAATTTTAGTTTTTTGGCCGTAAAACGCAAACAATGAGGACAGGTCATGGCGTGGTGGTGACTATGGATCCTTAGGTCGTATTTGGTGGCCCGGAAAAATTTTACACGATCGGGGTCCGGGAGTCCCGGGACCATTTGGAAGGCATCGGCTATAGCACAAAAAAATATGGAAATCCGGCGGAATTCTAGTTTTTTGGCTGAAACACGCAAAAAATGAGGAACAATCATGGCGGGCCGATGGCTTTGGTTCCTTAAGTCGTATTTGGTAGCCCGAACAATTTTAGACGATCGGGGTACGGGAGTCCCGGGACCACTTGGAAGGCGTCAACTATAGCACACGAAAATATGGGAATCGGGCGGAATTCTTGTTTTTTGGCCGTAAAATACAAAACATGAGGACAGGTCATGGCGGGGCAGTGACTAAGGTTCCTTAGGTCGTATTTGATGGCCCACAAAAATATTAGGCGATCCGGCTCCGTAGGTCCCTACCCATTGGGAAGACGTGGGCTATAGCACACGAAAATATGGGAATCCGGCGGATTTCTAGTTTTTTGGCCGAAAAATGCAAAACATGAGGAATGATCATGGCGGGGCAGTGACTATGGTTCCTTAGGTTGCATTTTATGGCCCGGGAAAATTTTAGGCGATCGTGGTCCGGGGATCCTGGGACCACTTGGAAGGCGTGGGCTATAGCACACGAAAATATGGAAATCGAGCGGAATACTATTTGTTTGGCCGTAAAATGCAAAGAATGAGGAACGATCATGGCGGGCCGGTGACTTTGGTTCCTAAAGTCGTATTTGGTGGCCCGGAAAATTTTAGAAGATCGGGGTGCGGGAGTCCCGGGACCACTTGGAAGGCGTCGGCTATAGCACACGAATATATGGGAATCGTGCGAAATTCTAGTTTTTTAGCCGTAAAATGCAAAACATGAGGACAGGTCATCGCGCGGCAGTGACTAAGGTTCCTTAGGTCGTATTTAATGGCCCACAAAAACATTAGGCGATCCGGCTTCGTGGGGCCCTACCCATTGGGAAGACATGGGCTATAGCACACAAAAATATGGGAATCGGGCGGAATTCTAGTGTTTTGGCCGAAAAATGCAAAAATGAGGAACAATCATGGCGGGGCAGTGACGATGGTTCCTTAGGTCATATTCGATTGAACGGAAATTTTTTAGGTGATCGGGGTCAGGGGGTCCCGGGACCAGTTTGAAGGCGTGGGCTATAGCACACGAAAATATGGGAATCAGGCAAAATTATAGTTTTTTCGCCCAGAAATCCAAAATATGAGGAACGATCATGGCGGGGCGGTGACTACGGTTTCTTAGGTGGTATATGATGGCCCGAAAAAATTTTAGGCAATCCGAATTCGGGGGGCCAGGCCCACTCGGAAGGAGTGGGCTATAGCACACACAAATATGGGAATCGCGCGGAATTCTAGTTTTTTGACCGAAAAATGCAAAAAATGAGGAACGATCATGGGAGGGCGGTGACTATGGTTCCTTAGTTTATATTTGACGGACCGTAAAAATTTTAGGCGATCGGGGTTTGGGGGGCCCGGGACCACTCGGAAGGCGTGGGCTCTAACACACGAAAATATGGGAATCGCACGAATTCTAGTTTTTTTGCCGAAAAATGCAAAACATGAGGAACGATCATGGCGGGGCGGTGACTATGGTTCCTTAGGTTGTATTTGATGGCCAAGAAAAATTTTAGGAGATCGGGGTTCGTGGGTCCCGGGACCACTTGGAAGGCATGGGCTATATAGCGCACGAAAATATGGGAATCGGGCGAAATTCTTGTCTTTTGGCAGTAAAATGCAAAACATGAGGAACAATCATGGCAGGGCGGTGACTATGTTCCTTAGGTTGTATTTGATGGCCCGGAAATATTTTAGGCGATTGGGGTCTGGTGGTCCCAGGACCACTTGGGGCGTGGGCTATAGCACACGAAAATATGGGAATCGGGCGGAATTCAAGGTGTTTGGCCGTAAAACGCAACAAAAAAAATGAGAACTGTCAAGGCAGGGCGGTGACTATGGTTCTTTAAGTCGTATTTGATGGCCCGGAAAAAGTTTAGGCTATCCTAGTCCCGGGGGCACGACCCACTTGAAAGGCATGGGCTATAGCACACAAAAATATAGGAATCAGGTGGAATTCTAGTTTTTTGGCCCTAAAATGCAAAAAATGAGGAACAATCATGGCGGGGCGGTGACTATGGTTCCTTAGATCGTATTTGATGGCCCGGAAAATTTTTTGGCAATCAGGGTCCGGGAGTCCCGGGACCATTTGGAAGGCGTGGGATATAGCACACGCAAATATGGGAATCGGGCGAAATTTTAGTTTTTTGGCCGTAAAATTCAACAAATGAGGACAGGTCATGGCAGGGCGGTGACTATGGTTCTTTAGGTCGTATTTGATGGCCCGGAATAATATTAGGCGATCCATGTCCGGGGGGCACGGCCCACTTGGAAGGCATGGGCTATAGAATACGAAAATATTGGAATCCAGCGGAATTCTAGTTTTTTAGCCGTAAAATGCAAAACATAAGGAACGATCATGGCGGGGTGGTGACTATGGTTCCTTAGATCGTATTTGATGGCCCGGAAAATTTTTAGGCGATCGGGGTCTGGGAGTCCCGGGACCACTTTGAATGCGTGGGCTATAGTTCACGAAAATATGGGAAACGAGCGGAATTCTAGTTTTTTTCCCGAAAAACACAAGAAATGAGGAACGATCATGGAGGGGCGGTGACTATGGTTTCTTAGGTCATATTGGATGCCTTGAAAAAATTTTAGGCGATCTGAGTACGGGGGGCCCGGCCCACTCAGAAGGCGTGGGCTATTGCACACAAAAATATGGGAATCGGGCGAAATTCTAGATTCTTTGCCGAAAAACCCAAACAATGAGGATCGATCAAGGTGGGGCAGTGACAATGGTTCCTTAGACCATATTTAATAGTCGGGAAAAATTTTAGGCGATCGGAGTCCGGGGGATCCGGGACCACTTGGAAGGCATTAATATGGGAATCGGGCAGAATTTTAGGTTTTTGGCCGTAAAACGCAAAAAAATGAGGAACGGTCATGGCAGGGCGGTGACTATGGTTCTTTAGGTAGTATTTGATGGCCCGTAAATATTTTAGGCGATCCGAGTCCGGCAGGACGACCCACTTGGAAGGCGTGGGCTATAGAACACGAAAATATGGGTATCGGGCGGATTACTAGTTTTTTGGCCGTAATATGCACAAAATGAGGAACGATCATGGCGGGGCGGTGACTATGGTTCCTTAGTTCGTATTTGATGGCCCGAAAACGTTTTAGGCGATCGGGGTCCGGGAGTCCCGGGACCACTTGAAAGGCGTGTGCTATAGCTCACGAAAATATGGGAATCGGGCAAAATTTTAGTTTTTTGGCCGTAAAATGCAAACAATGAGGACAGGTCATGGCGTGGTGGTGACTATGGATCCTTAGGTCGTATTTGGTGGCCCGGAAAAATTTTACACGATCGGGGTCCGGGAGTCCCGGGACCATTTGGAAGGCATCGGCTATAGCACAAAAAAATATGGGAATCCGGCGGAATTCTAGTTTTTTGGCCGAAACACGCAAAAAATGAGGAACAATCATGGCGGGCCGATGGCTTTGGTTCATTAAGTCGTATTTGGTAGCCCGAAAAATTTTACACGATCGGGGTACGGGAGTCCCGGGACCACTTGGAAGGCGTCAACTATAGCACACGAAAATATGGGAATCGGGCGGAATTCTTGTTTTTTGGCCATAAAATGCAAAACATGAGGACAGGTCATGGCGGGGCAGTGACTAAGGTTCCTTAGGTCGTATTTGATGGCACACAAAAATATTAGGCGATCCGGCTCCATAGGTCCCTACCCATTGGGAAGACGTGGGCTATAGCACACGAAAATATGGAAATCGGGCGGAATTCTAGTTTTTTGGCCGAAAAATGCAAAACATGAGGAACAATCATAGCTGGGTGGTGACTATGGTTCCTTAGGTCATATTCGATGGAACGGAAAAAATTTAGGCGATCGGGGTCAGGGGGTCGTGGGACCAGTTGGAAGGCGTGGGCTATAGGATACAAAAATATGGGAATCGGGTGAAATTCTAGTTTTTTGGCCGAAAAATTCAAAACACTGAGGAACGATCATGGAGGGGAGGTGACTATGGTTTCTTAGGTCGTATCTAATGGCCCGCAAAAATTTTAGGCGATCCGAGCTCGGGGGGCAAGGCCCACTCGGAAGGAGTATAGCACACGAAAATATGGGAATCGCGCGGAATTCTAGTATTTTGGCCCAAAAACGCAAAACATGAGGAATGATCATGGTGGGGAGGTGACTATGGTTCCTTAGGTCATATTTGATGGGCCGTAAAAATTTTAGTCGATCGGGGTCCGGGGGACCGAGGACCACTCGGAAGACGTGGGCTATAACACACGAAAACATGAGAATCGCGCGAAATTCTAGTTTTTTGGCCGAAAAACGCAAAAAATGAGGAACGATCATGGCGGGGTGTTGCTATGGTTACTTAGGTCGTATTTGATGGACCGAAAGAGTTTTAGGCGATCAGGGTCCGGGAGTCCCGGGACCACTTGAAAGGCGTGTGCTATAGCACACGAAAATTTGGGAATCGGGCGAAATGTTAGTTTTTTTTGTCGTAAAATGCAAAAAATGAGGAACAATCATGGTGGGCGGTGACTATGGTTCCTTAGGTCGTATTTGATGGCCCGGAAAAGTTTTAGGCCATCGGAGTCTGGGGGTCCCGGGACCACTTGGAAGGCGTGGGCTATAGCACACTAAAATATGGAAATCGAGCGGAATTCTAGGTTTTTGGCCGTAAAACACAAAAACAATGAGGAACGGTCATGTCAAGGCGGTGACTATGGTTCTTTAGGTCGTATTTGATGGTCAGAAAAAGTTTTAGGCTATCCTAGTCCGGGGCGCACGACCCACTTGGAAGGCATGGGCTATAGCACACGAAAAAATAGGAATCAGGCGGAATTCTAGATTGTTGGCCGTAAAACGCAAAACAAACGAGGAACGGTCATGGCAGGGCGGTGACTATGGTTCTTTAGGTCGTATTTGACGGCCCGGAAAAATTTTAGGCGATCCTAGTCCGGGGGGCACGACCCACTTTGAAGGCATGGGCTAGCACACAAAAATATGAGAATCCGGTGGAATTCTAGTTTTTTGGCCGTAAAATGTAAAAAATGAGGAACGATCATGGCGGGGCGGTGTCTTTGGTTCCTTTGGTCGTATTCGGTGGCCCGGAAAAATTTTACGCGATGGGGGTCCGGGAGTACCGGGACCATTTGGAAGGCGTCGGCTATAGCACACGAAAATATAGGAATCGGGCGGAATTCTAGTTTTTTTGCCGTAAAATGCAAAACATGAGTACAGGTCATGGCGGGGGGATGACTAAGTTTCCTTAGGTCGTATTTGATGGCCCACAAAAATATTAGGCGATCCTTCTCCGTGGGGCCCTACCCATTGGGAAGACGTGGGCTATAGCGCATGAAAATATGGGAATCGAGCGGAATTCGAGTTTGTTGGCCGAAAAATGCAAAAAATGAGGAATGATCAGGGCAGAGCGGTGACTATGGTTCCTTAGGTTGTATTTGGTGGCCCGAAAAATTTTAGACGATCGGGGTACGGGAGTCCCGGGACCACTTGGAAGGCGTCGGCCATCGCACACGAAAATATGAGAATCAGGCGAAATATTTTGGCCGTAAAATGCAAAAAGTGAGGAGCGATCATGGCTGTGCGGTGACTATGGTTCCTTAGGTCGTATTTGATGGCCCGGAAAAATTTTAGGCGATCCGAGTCCGGGGGCCCGGACCACTCGGAAGGCGTGGGCTATTGCACACGAAAATAAGGGAATCGAGCGGAATTCTAGTTGTTTTGCCAAAAAACGCAAAAAATGAAGAACGATCATGGCTGTGCGGTGACTATGGTTCCTTAGGTCGTATTTGATGGCCCGGAAAAATTTTAGGCGATCCGAGTCCGGGGGCCCGGACCACTCGGAAGGCGTGGGCTATTGCACACGAAAATAAGGGAATCGAGCGGAATTCTAGTTGTTTTGCCAAAAAACGCAAAAAATGAAGAACGATCATGGCTGTGCGGTGACTATGGTTTCTTAGGTCCTATTTGATGGCCCGTATAAATTTTAGGTGATTGGGGTCCGGGGGGCCCGGAACCACTTGGAAGGCGTGGGTTATAGCACACGAAAATATGGGAATCGGGCAGAATTCTAGGTTTTTGGCCTTAAAACACAAATAAACGAGGAACGGTCATAGAAGGGCGGTGACTAAGGTTCTTTAGGTCGTATTGGATGGCCCAAAAGAATTTTAGGCGATCCGAGTCCGGGGGGCACAGCCCACTTGGAAAGCGTGGGCTATAGCACACCAAAATATGGGAATCGGGCGGAATTCTAGTCTTTTGGCCGTAAAATGCAATAAATGAGGAAAGGTCATGGCGGGGCGGTAACTATGGTTCCTTAGGTCATATTTGATAGCCCGGAAAAATTTTAGGCGATCCGAGTCCGGGGGCCCGGACCACTCGGAAGGCGTGGGCTATTGCACACGCAAATAAGGGAATCGAGCGGAATTCTAGTTTTTTTGCCAAAAAATGCAAAAAATGAGGAACAATCATGGTTGTGCGGTGACTATGGTTCCTTAGGTCCTATTTGATGGCCCGTAAAAATTTTAGGCGATCGGGGTCCGGGGGGCCCGGAACCACTCGAAAGGCGTGGGCTATAACATACGAAAATATGGGAATCGCACGAAATTCTAGTTGTTTGGCCGAAAAATGCAAAAATTGAGCAACGATCATGGCGAGGTTGTGACTATAGTTACTTAGGTCATATTGTATGGCCCAGAATAATTTATGAACGATCCGATTCCGGGGGGCACGGCCCACTTGGAAGCCATGATCTATGCACATGAAAATATGGGAATCGGGCAGAATTCTAGGTTTTTGGCCTTAAACACAAAAACGATGAAGAACGGTCATGGCAGGACGGTGACTATGGTTCTTTAGGTTGTATTTGATTTCCCGGAAAACCTTTAGGCAATCCTAGTCCGGGGGGAACGGCCCACTTGGAAGGCATGGGCTATAGCACACGAAAATATGGGAATCCGACGGAATTCAAGTTATTTGGCCGTAAACCGTAAAATATGAGGAATGATCATGGCGGGGTAGTGACTATGATTCCTTAGGTCTCATTTTATGTCCCAGAAAAGTTTTAGACGATCGGGGTCCGGGGGTTCCGGGACCACTTGGAAGGCGTGGGCTATGCAGACGAAAATAGGTTAATCAGGCCGAATTCTAGTTTTTTGGCCGAAAAATGCAAAACATGAGGAACAATAATGGTGGTGCGGTGACTATGGTTCTTTAGGTCATATTTGATGGCCCGAAAAAATTTTAGACGATCCGAGTCAAAAGGCCCGGCCAACTCGGAAGACGTGGGCTAGCACACGAAAATATGGAAATCGGGCGCAATTCTAGTTTTTTGGCTGAAAAATTTAAAAAATGAGGAACACTCATGGCGGGGTGGTGACTATGGTTCCTTAGGTCATATTTGATGGCCCGAAAAAATTTTAGGCGATCAAAGTCCAGGGGGCCCGACCCACTCGGAAGGCGTGTGCGCACACTAAAATATGGGAATCGGGCGGAACTCTAGTCTTGTGGCCAAACAATGCAACATATGAGGAACGATCATGGCGGGGCAGTGACTATGGTTCCTTAGGTCGTATTTGATTGCCCAAAAATATTTTAGGCGATCGGGGTCCGGGGGGCCGGCCCACTTGGATGGCGTGGGCTATAGCATACGAAAATATGGGAATCGGGCAGAATTCTAGTTTTTTGGCCGTAAAATGCAAAAAATGAGGAACGATCATGGCAGGGAAGTGACTTTGGTTTCTTAGGTCGTATTAGGTGGCCCGGAAAAATTTTACGCGATCGGGGTCCGGGAGTCCCGGGACCATTTGGAAGGCGTCGGCTATAGCACACGAAAATATGGGAATCGGGCAGAATTCTAGTTTTTTGGCTGTAAAATGCAAAACATGAGGAAAGGTCATGGTAGGGCAGTGACTAAGATTCCTTAGGTCGTATTGGATGGCCAACAAAAATATTAGGCGATCCGGCTCTGTGGGGCCCGACCCATTGGGAAGACGTGGGCTATAGCACACGAAAATTTGGGAATCGGACGGAATTCGAGTTGTTTGGCCGAAAAACGCAAAACATGAGGAATGATCATAGCGGGGAAGTGACTATGGTTTCTTAGGTCGTATTTGGTG
>AWOL01S0224900.1:0-17619 GCA_000715115.1 Nicotiana otophora | reverse complement strand
AGAATGTCATCAATGAAAATAATTACAAAGGAATCCAAATAAGGCTTGAACACTCGGTTCATCAAATACATGAAGGTTGTTGGAGAGTTAGTCAACCCAAATGACATCACCAAAGAACTTATAATGACCATAACGGGTCCTAAACGATGTCTTAGGTGGGGGTGGGCAAAAAATTCGAAAAACCAAAAAATAGGACCGAACCGAATTAATTTTGTATATTGGTATGGGTTCTTTGGTTCTTTGGTATTAATTCGGCATAATTTGTTTGGTAGTTCGATACTTCGATACGGTTATCGATAATGATTTTTTGATACTTTGGTATACTAAAATACCAAATTATTTAAGTAAACCTTCCTTCACTATCTAGGCCATACTTATCAATTCCCATTAAATATTCAACTCGTTAGTTGTTACCCCTCCCTTGTGGCCCATAATTAGGAAACTGGCAGTATAGATTATATAACAAAATGCCTTGTTTCCTGTTGGTATCACTTCTTAAATTTATTTCTATTTGTTGCCAGAACTATGCAACTCTGCAACTGGCAGTATAGAATTAGAATAAATAAGAATAACTGAACTCATATTCTTATGTAATTTCTAATTAATTAGAATTCACCACTTTCTCATTCAAGACTGTTATGGTGCCGAAATCATACCAAAACAAATAAGAAAATACTTAATTGTACTGAATTATTTTGGTATGCACAACTGCTAAACCGAACACCGAAATACCATACCGAAGCACTGAACACCTACCCCTAGTATTAAGGACATCTGATGCCCTAATCTTCACCTGGTAGTAGCCAGACCTCAAATCAATCTTGTAAAACACCTTGGCACCCTGAAACTGGTCAAACAAATCATCAATCTTAGGCAATGTTATTGATAGTAACCTTGTTCAACTGTCGGTAATCAATGCGCAAATCGTACCAAAACAAATAAGAAAATACTTAATTGTACCGAATTATTTTGGTATGCACAACTGCTAAACCGAATACTGAAATACCATACCGAAGCACTGAACACCCGCCCCTAGTATTAGGGACATCCGATGCCCTAATCTTCACCTGGTAGTAGCCAGACCTCAAATCAATCTTGATAAACACCTTGGCACCCTGAAACTGGTCAAACAAATCATCAATCTTAGGCAATGTTATTGATAGTAACCGTGTTCAACTGTCGGTAATCAATGCGCATTCTTATACATCCGTCCCTCTTCTTTACAAAAAATACTGGTGCACTCCATGGTAAAAACTCGGTCTAATGAATCCCTTATCAAGCAAATTCTGCAACTACTTCTTCAATTTCTTCAAATCAGCTGGACCCATATGGTATGGTGGAATAGAAGTAGGCTGGGTGCCTAGAACCAAATCAATGTAAATGTAAATATCCCTGTTGGGTGGCATGCCCGGTGAACCTTCTAGACACACCTCTAGGAACGCTCTCATAATCAGCACTAAATCTATAGAAGGAACCCTCGCACTAGAATCTCGAATTTAAGCCAAATATTCTAAATATCCCTTCTCAACGATACGTTGAGCCTTCAAAAAAAGTCAACCCTACTCGTGGAATGACCAAGGGTCCATCTCCACTCCAGTCTAAGCAACCCCAAGCATAGCTGAGGTCATAGTTTTGGCACGACAATCCAAGATGGCATGATACGGGAGCAATTAATCCATATTGAGAATAACCTTGAAATCCACCATATCCAACAACAAAAGATCAACTATAGTATCATTAATAGTAACAACATAAGACCGGTACACTCGATCTACTACTATAGAATCCTAATGGGCATGAATAAAGAAACAGAAATATCAAGAGAATCACAAGGCATACTCAAGTGTGATGCAACATATGAAGGCACATAAGAATATGCAGAACCCAGATCAAATAACACCGAAGCATCGCTATAATAGATTGAGATAATACTTGTAATAACTGCATCATAGGACTCCGCCTCAGGCCTACCCAGAAATGCATAACAACGAGGTTGAGCCCTACCAACCTGTCCTCCACCCCCAAGATAACCTCTCACTAACTAGCATGTACCCCTAGTTGGCTGGCCTTCACCTCTAGCTAACTGACCCCTGCCTCTAGCTAGTTGAGCAGGTGGTATAGGAATTGATGCTGGAATAATGGCCTAGCTATGCTGCTTTCCCCCACCCTGCAATCTCAAGCAATGCCTCCGGTAATACCCCATATCTCCACACTCAAAGAAACCATTCAACCAGATGTAACTGTTAAGTATGTGGATGTCCCTGACGACGTGAATCACTACTGTAGAAGCTCCTTGTCTGAGGTTCACTAATGGGAGATGGAGATACATTGAATGATGGCTTCCCTATGCGAGAATCGTGGATACTACAGCTACCTGAAGTACCATGAGAAAACATGAGTGCTGACCAAACCAGCCTGATAGAATGGCCTCTACAAATAACCCTTACCCGTAGATGAGGCACCACTAAAACAACCAAAATGACGAAGCCTCTTATCTGCAGGTGTCTCTCTCACCTGGCCTCTAATGCTCTCAATCCTCCTAGAAATCTCCATTGCCTAAGTGAAAAAAGTCTCAGTCTTGGACTCTCTATCCATCTGAAGTCTAATACCATTTGGTCTTACTATTAACCTTCGCACTTTCTCCTTCTCAGTAGGGATCAAGATAGTTGCATGACGAGACAAATTAACAAATCTAGTCTCATACCTAGTGATTGTCATGCTACCTACTAAAGATGTTCAAACTGGTTGCACAACTCATGTCTCTGAGCGAGTGGAATGAACTTTTCCAATAACAACTGTGAAAATTGAGCCCAAGTAAAACAAGGTGATCCTACTAGTCTGCCCAGCTCATTAACATGCCACCACCTCTTGGCTAAACCATATATCTGTAAAACTGTGAAGTCAAATCCAGTGGACTCAACTAGTCCTAGGTTGAACAAAATCTCATGGCAATGGTCCAAGAACTCCTGGGCATCCTCAGAAGGCATACCGATGAAGTAAGGAGGAAATAACTTCATGAACCTATCAAACCTCTTCAGCTCACCATCTGACATTGCAGGTCTAACCTCATGTTGTGTGACAACAATAGACTGGACCACCCTAACTAGTAGAGATCATGGGCTCTATAAACCATGGGCCATCTGCTTTAGGGTGTGAGCAGCGGGATTTGTAAATCCTCCCCCGGCCTAAGAAGTCGAGGGTGGCATAGGAAAAACACCAGCCTGAGCCATACTCTCTATAAAGCCAACCATGCATAACAAGGCATCCTAAAGCACTAGGGTAGCAATGAACCCCTCTAGGACCTGAGTTGGTCCTACTGACTTGACCTGAGAAAGAACCTCACCATCCGGAGCTATCTGAGGGCTCAATTGTAGGTGCCGATGTATGTGCTCTAGGTTGATCTTCGGATCTTCCTCTGCCTCTGCCCTTGCCCCAGCCTTTACCCATGATAGTGGATGGAATTTGGGCTTCAGCTCTTGCTCGGCTACGGCTGAAGTGCGTTTTCTCACCATTTGTGAGAGTAAAGTAAAAATTCATACTTTTGGATCACACGATAGAGAAAGAAAGAAATTGAAGTTTTCCTAAAAGCTTTATAGCCTCTCGAAGATAAGTACAGATGTCTCCGTACCGATCTTCAAGACTCTACAAAGTTTTATCATGACACGTGAGACCTATGCAACCTAGTGCTCTGATATCAACTTGTCACGATCTAAAATACCAACCAACAGGGTCGTGATGGCGCCTAACACCGCTTGCTAGGCAACTAACACATAGCGATAAATAAGGAAAAAAGAAATGGTGTCATAAGTACATAAGCTACTAGAATTTGCTAAATACAATATCTAAAAGAAATACAGTATTGTATGGTAAAATAAACAGTAAAGAAGAAATAGAAAGATGACCTGATGTATTTAGTAAGTATCAAGCCTAAACTAGATTAGGTAGTGACTAGGCTATGACAAAACACTTACTATAAAAACATGTACAATTAATAAGCAACATAAATGGAAATAGAGATAATAGTGATAATAGCAGTAATAAAAGAAGAAATAGCAACAGAACCAAATATCGTAAATAATAACCAAGTCTCTTTAAATACTCAACCAAATCCTTTTTCAACAGCTCAACAATGGGGAAGAACAATATATGTGAACCACATAACTGCAACTCACATAAAGGACTAAATTACATCAACACCAGAATATATATCATATACGTTGTGGCGCATAACCCGATCTGATACACAAATATATTATTGCAGCGACAACCAGATCCCATGTCCATACTATTATTGCGGCAAGCAACCCGATGCTTATTATAACATTTTTGCGGTGCTAACTCGATCCAACATATCAATTCATATCGAATCATCCGACAACACATCCAAATGTTGCAAAATCTATAATAACTATCGAGGAGAATGAAGTAGCATAATTCACTAAAAAAAGGATGGACACGAACAAGAAGTAATGGCGAATATCAAGTTTTAGAGCTAATCTTACTCATGTAATGCAATAAGGATCTAAATAAGTTTATTAACATGCAAACAACCAAATAGCCACACCATCTAATACCGTATAGAAGAACGAAGTATGAAACGGGTAAAGGCATGCAACAAGTAAGGCAAGTAACACGTAAAGTCATGTAGCATGTAAAGGCATATAGCATGTAAAAGCATATAGCAACTAAGAGCATGTAGCAGGTAAATACATGAATCAAGTAAGAATAGTTTACGAGTAAAAACATGAAATAAGCAAAGGCATTTAACAAATAAAAGCATGAATGTTACGACCCCAATTTTCCTCCGTAGAATGTCATGATGACACTTAGTCTCTAAGACTAGGTAAGCCGATTTCTATAACAATTAAGCCAATTTTTAATAATGATAATTTGAAACATGGTTTAATATAAGTGCCGAGACAGAAGTAGAATAAGCCTACGCGGCAATAATCATAATAACTTCCCAAGACGAGTGATTCAAAGTCACGAACACTAAATGAATATATGGAAAGATATCAGAGATCGAAATACAATATTGTTCAAATATAAGCTGACAGTACAAAGAAAGGAAATAACGCCAAGGGACTGCGATGACCAAGCAGCTCTACCTTGAATCCTCGCGACCAATATGCTAACTCTGCCTGAGTCATATATCTCCAATACATGGCTCTGCACAAAAATGTACAAAAGTGTAGTATGAGTACACCACGGTCAACACCCAGTAAATATCAAAACTAACCTCGATGGAGTAGTGACGAGGTACAGTCAAGATACTCACTAGACAAAATAACATGTGCAGTATAGCAGTATAAAGATAATAATGGAAAGAAGAAATCACTAAATAGCAACAAAATCAACATGTGCATATAGGCAGTAAAGCAATAAGAATACCGGGAAAACATCATTTAAAACCAAATAAGGAACACAAAGGACAAAAACTTTATCAAGCTGTCTAACACAAGTTGTACAACGAAATCACTCTGTGATACCTCATATCATAGTCACAAGTCCCGGGTCTCAACCCGCAATCATATACTCACGGCACCTCATGCCCACATCTCACAATCACAACCGCACGAACAACTCACATGCTAAAATAACAATTTGTCAGGCAATAGTTGTCACAATTTGCCCGGCATGAACACAGGCTCACAATCACAAACCGTCCGGCATAATCACAGGGTCACCATCACAATCCGCCCGGCATAATCACAGGCTCAAAAGCAACATGAAAATGGATAATACCATAATACATGGGCATGATCAATAAATGTCAAGTTTTGTACTCGTGAGCTAGTATAAGTGGTATGCTACAGTATGCTTGTGCAAGTGTATTATTGCAGCCCAAATCAAAATGTAACAACAAGGACATCGAATAGCTCATTGAAACAACAAGACAAGTCACGCAAAGGGTATAACAAACACAATGAAAGTCACATCATCACACAAAATTCACCAACACAATGTTTCCAAACCAACACACATCATCCCTAACATTTGCCACCCGTATCTCTCTAATAGCCACCCGTATCACTCTGTATAATAGCCACCCGTATCACTCCGCCCTGACAATATTATTAGCCACCCTTATCTCTCTTATAGCCACCCGTATCACTCCGTGTAATAGCCACCCTTATCACTCCACCCGGACAATAACACAATAGCCACCCATATTGCTCCGTACATTCAACAACAATGAGATGCCACCCTTATGCCCCGTATGATAACAACAGTGAAATGCCACCCTTATACTCCGCAAAATAATAACCCAATCACACAACAATTCATGTGTACTATCATCACAACAACACAACATAATCAACTCATATCACAAATGCCCGTAGGCCACAAACTTTCCAAAGATTCCACTATATCAATAATTTCACAACAAATAGCCCACGGCTCAACACAACATGTATAGAATCTCAATAACAACAACTTCAAGTAAGGCATGTGATAGTAGACATGATGAATAAAGGATATAACATGTGCTAGCAATTCCAAATAAGTACATAAGAGATGCCTAAGAGTCTAGACCGGTAGATGTTTCACATACAAGCTCGAGTACGTACTCGTCACTTCGCGTACACAGCTTTCACATTATACAAATAGCACAAACGACTCAAATCCTAAGGGGTAATTCTCCCACACAAAGTTAGGCAAGATACTTATCTCGACGAAGCTAAATCGATACTCTAAAATGACCTTCCCGAGTAAAACAACCTTCGGACGGCTCAAATCTAGCCAAAACTCATTTCATAACATAAATAAAACTCATAGGAACCAATTCCGGATAATAAAACTTTGGTCTTTTAATTAAAACTAAAGAGTCAATCTCAGGCCCGCACCTCAGAACCCGATAGTATTTACAAAATTCGAACACCCATTGCGATACGAGTCTAGCCATACCAAAATTATCAAATTTCGATATTGAATCGCCCTTCAAATAATCATTTTACATTTTGAAAGATTTTACAAAATTTCCCATTTTCTTCTATTCAATTCACTAATTTAATGATATAAATGAGTATGAAATCATCAAATATAATCAATTTCAGATAAAGAACACTTACCCAAAACAAAATCATGAAGAACCCCTCCAAAATCGTCCAAACCCGACGCTTCCAACTCAAAAGAAATGGCGAAAATGACTAACCCTCGTCTCTTAACATTCTGCCCATAGATCGAACCTGCGACACAATTAGCCGCTTGTATGACTCGAACTCCACTTTTGCGGACACTACAAGCTATCTGAACTCTCGCACCTATGAACATTGTTCCGCTCCTACGCAACCCCATGTGTGAGGCTACAATCTGCACCTGCGCAAATCCTCGCTTCTACGCTCCAAGTTACCGCACCTGCGATGTCGTATGTGCAAACAAATGCCTGCTTTTGCGACCTCACCCCTATCCTACCAATTCCTCTTTTGCATTTTCATCTTCTCACCTGCGACCATCGCACCTGCATCCAGTGTTCCATAGGTGCGGCCACACCAGAACTTTGCGAACTAGCCTTAACCAAAACTGATCCAAACAATATGAACCTCGTCTCAAACTCATCCGAGCCACTCGGGACTCCGTCTGAATTTACCAACAAGTCCTATAACATAGCGCGGACCTTCTCGAGGCCTCAAATCACATCAAACAACGTCGAAACTACAAATCTCACCTCGAATCAAACTTATGAATTTTCAAATCTTCCAACTTCCAAAACTCGTGCTGAAACATATCAAATCAATCCGGAATGAACCCAAATTTTGCACACAAGTCCCAAATGACATAAAGAAGCCATTCCAATTCCCGAAACCAAATTCCGAATCAGATATCATCAAAGTCAACTCTGGGTCAAACTTATAAATATTTCAAACCTTCAAATTTCCAACTTTGGCCAATTAGTGCTGAAACCTTCTAGGAATATCCAAATGCAAGTCTGGGCATATGCCCAAGTCCAAAATCTCCATACGAAGCTACTGGAGCCATTAAACACCATTCCATAGTCTTCTACACAAAAATCCAACTCTGGTCAACTCTTTTCACTTAAGCTTATAAACCAAGAAGTATTCTTCCAAATCAATCCTGAATCGTCTAAAATCCGAACTCGGCCACACAAACAAGTCATAATATATAATATGAAGTTGCTCGAGACCTTAAGAAACCAAACAGAACACTAGTTCTCTAAACAGCCAGTCAGATCGTTACAATGAAATAAGTAAAGACATGAATAAACTAGTCCCACCCGCAAGCTTTAACCCATGACAATGCATATGCACTCGTCTCCTTGCATATATGTGGTCCCCCATCACATAGAACATATAGAAATTTGACCAGTCACACCAATTCCCTCGAATCAAGGTTAACTATGATATGTACCTCTTTTCATAACCAAATCAAAAATCCAATACCCCTTTGCCTTTAGCACAAGCTTCAAAAAAACTCGAATCTAGTAAAATAATGTTCAAATAAGTCGAAACAATCTTTAGAAACTACCCTAGTATTAAAAAAGTTCAATCTTTAGAAACTACCCTAGTCAACAAAAAGTCAATCCAGGCCCATATGGTCGAAATACGAAACTACGACCAATTCCCGTTTATCCATTCTCCCCAAAGTCCAAACATGTGATTTGTATCAAGATTGGACCTCAAATCGAGGTCCAAACCCCCCAAAATTAGCCCTCATAAGTTTTTTTCCCAAAACCCCAATTTTTACTCTTTCAAATACTAGATTTATGGGTAAAAATCTATGGGTACTCATGGAAATAAATCAAAACTAGGTAACAATCACTAATCAATAAAACTGGGATGAAAATCTCTTCTAAAATCTCCTCAATCTGTGATCTAGGTCTCAAAAATTGTGAAACGTGGCTTAAATACCTGGGCGTCTGATTTCTTCGCATTCGAAGCACCTGTTGTGTTTGCAAAAAGCACTGGACAGCTGACCAATGCGTTCATGAAGGCCTCATCGCATTTGCAAAGGCATCGCCATCCGCGTTCGCGATCCACTAGTCACGTTTGAAACCCACCCGAGCTTCCCGTGCCCCACTCCTATCATTTACACAAGTATATAAACTTTATTCAAACTTGTTCGTAAGCTCAAAATACCTAAATAAAATCAACAATCAGAATCACACATCAAAACTCAAAGATTTCAAAGTTCGTAACTTCAAATTTTTAACTCTTTACAACAACCGCCGAAACTGCCTTGATTCATTCGGGACCCCAACGAAGTATGCGTACAAGTCCAAAATCATCATATAAATCTACTAAAATCTTCAAAACATTGATCTGAGGTTGTTACCTACAATGTTGACCATAGTCAAGTGTAACCTTTTTCAAGTCAAAAAAATCAAGATTTCTTTGAAAATCACATTTAAACTTTCTGAAAAACAAAACGGACAATGCACATAAGTCATAAATCATTGAATAAAGCTATATAAAGTCTCAAGTCGCAAAATGGAAAGCTAGAACTCAAAATGACCTATCGCGTCGTTACAAGTTTATGCTCGACTATTATATAAGTTGAGTATGCCATTTAAAGTTGACAATCGACTGTTAAGGATATTTATTGATCAAGGTTGGTTGTTCAGGGTTCAGGGTTAGGGTTCAGGTTTTTACAAAATGCCATCACGTGTCGTTTACTAAATCAACCCCTATTCTTGACTTGAAAGTTACTCATTTGATTTGGTTAGTATAATCCTCAGTACTCAACACATATTGTCTTGTTCCTTTCTAATTTTTTGGGAAGGGGTCGAGTGTGTCTTGTGGGACGAGACAGAGTTGTCATTGTCGTATTGCTGCAAGCCAATTCACAATGACAACTCCAGTCCATGTCGGTCGACATTTTTCAAAGTGTTCTAATACTAAGGTAAGATAAATATTAGATTTTATCATATTTCTATTTTCTTTCTTTTGTACATTGATATGATTAAAATTTGATCTTGTTTGACAGAGTAAACAATTCCTTTTTTGATAATGAAATGATGATGAGCTTGACCCAAAGGTTGCTGACCTTATCTACAATTTGAAGCAGGATAAGGACGCTCTTAAGCGGGAAAAGAGTGTTCTACATGTGAAAGTGGATAAACTCGAAAATATTTTAGCAGGGGATACTCTAATGCGTGCTCCATGCCCTATTTAATCTTCTGTTCTTTAATACTACCTAAGAATTCTAGGATAAAATTCAATATCTGGCTTCTTCTCCTACAAGTGGTCAAGCCCTAGTGCATGCCAATCCTGCTAACCTGGATTTGACATATTCTTGTCTATTATGAGTTATGATGCTATTAAACCTTTATGACTAATAATGTTAAAATTTCTCATGCCCTGTTAAGTGAATGTTTACAGACCACATTCACCAGCATGTTTGTTATACTATTTAAGACCATACTTGCACTAGACTCTCATGCTAGAAACTTCCATGTGAAAACTGCTATTTCACTTGCTCTTATCTGTGATTATGAAAGATTCTCGTGTTAAAATTTTATGTCTAAAGTTATTTAGGTTGATTCTGGATCATATTTTACTCTGAAACTCTAATTGGGGTTATTTGCTAGCTTGTGATGGTCAATCCTATCATTCTCACTTTTGTTTCTGAAAATATAAGCATGAGCCTGCCTTGTGAACTTGTCAATATTTCATGTGATCCTGTCTATGTGCTTTGGTTGGAATTACTGTTAGATATAAATTTAAGAACTAAGTTTGATTGCCAAATTATGCCCCACCTTCTTCTTGTTTATGAACTCTACTAGGCTGTTATCTGAAGTTCTTTGAGTTGGTTCTGTTTTGCAACACTGTTTGCAATGGTTTGGTAGTTTATAAATCTCTTATCTTGTCAATGTTGTTTTCTGGAATTACATGCTTGTATGTGTCTTTGATGCCTTTCAATTTAGCATGGCCCTGTCTATTGGCTGAAACTGTAGCTTTTCAGTTATAAAGACTAAGTGTTTTAAGTTAATGCATGAGTAGTTCTGTACCTGTATGGCTAATTTGGCACCCATTAGCTTAGTTACTGGAATTGTCCCATCCTGGTATGCTAGGCCTGCCTTTCGTATTGGGAGTTAGAAGTATACTGTCTGCACTTGGAGTCTGGGCCTTCGATCTGAAGTCCTAAACATATTTGAAGGCCCAGATGTATTACTGGGTTATTCAACATTTGTATANGGACAATGCACATAAGTCATAAATCATTGAATAAAGCTATATAAAGTCTCAAGTCGCAAAATGGGAAGCTAGACTCAAAATGACCTATCGCGTCGTTACAAGTTTATGCTCGACTATTATATAAGTTGAGTATGCCATTTAAAGTTGACAATCGACTGTTAAGGATATTTATTGATCAAGGTTGGTTGTTCAGGGTTCAGGGTTAGGGTTCAGGTTTTTACAAAATGCCATCACGTGTCATTTACTAAATCAACCCCTATTCTTGACTTGAAAGTTACTCATTTGATTTGGTTAGTATAATCCTCAGTACTCAACACATATTGTCTTGTTCCTTTCTAATANTAGCCACCCGTATCACTCCGCCCTGACAATATTATTAGCCACCCTTATCTCTCTTATAGCCACCCGTATCACTCCGTGTAATAGCCACCCTTATCACTCCACCCGGACAATAACACAATAGCCACCCATATTGCTCCGTACATTCAACAACAATGAGATGCCACCCTTATGCCCCGTATGATAACAACAGTGAAATGCCACCCTTATACTCCGCAAAATAATAACCCAATCACACAACAATTCATGTGTACTATCATCACAACAACACAACATAATCAACTCATATCACAAATGCCCGTAGGCCACAAACTTTCCAAAGATTCCACTATATCAATAATTTCACAACAAATAGCCCACGGCTCAACACAACATGTATAGAATCTCAATAACAACAACTTCAAGTAAGGCATGTGATAGTAGACATGATGAATAAAGGATATAACATGTGCTAGCAATTCCAAATAAGTACATAAGAGATGCCTAAGAGTCTAGACCGGTAGATGTTTCACATACAAGCTCGAGTACGTACTCGTCACTTCGCGTACACAGCTTTCACATTATACAAATAGCACAAACGACTCAAATCCTAAGGGGTAATTCTCCCACACAAAGTTAGGCAAGATACTTATCTCGACGAAGCTAAATCGATACTCTAAAATGACCTTCCCGAGTAAAACAACCTTCGGACGGCTCAAATCTAGCCAAAACTCATTTCATAACATAAATAAAACTCATAGGAACCAATTCCGGATAATAAAACTTTGGTCTTTTAATTAAAACTAAAGAGTCAATCTCAGGCCCGCACCTCAGAACCCGATAGTATTTACAAAATTCGAACACCCATTGCGATACGAGTCTAGCCATACCAAAATTATCAAATTTCGATATTGAATCGCCCTTCAAATAATCATTTTACATTTTGAAAGATTTTACAACATTTCCCATTTTCTTCTATTCAATTCACTAATTTAATGATATAAATGAGTATGAAATCATCAAATATAATCAATTTCAGATAAAGAACACTTATCCAAAACAAAATCATGAAGAACCCCTCCAAAATCGTCCAAACCCGACGCTTCCAACTCAAAAGAAATGGCGAAAATGACTAACCCTCGTCTCTTAACATTCTGCCCATAGATCGAACCTGCGACACAATTAGCCGCTTGTATGACTCGAACTCCACTTTTGCGGACACTACAAGCTATCTGAACTCTCGCACCTATGAACATTGTTCCGCTCCTACGCAACCCCATGTGTGAGGCTACAATCTGCACCTGCGCAAATCCTCGCTTCTACGCTCCAAGTTACCGCACCTGCGATGTCGTATGTGCAAACAAATGCCTGCTTTTGCGACCTCACCCCTATCCTACCAATTCCTCTTTTGCATTTTCATCTTCTCACCTGCGACCATCGCACCTGCATCCAGTGTTCCATAGGTGCGGCCACACCAGAACTTTGCGAACTAGCCTTAACCAAAAATGATCCAAACAATATGAACCTCGTCTCAAACTCATCCGAGCCACTCGGGACTCCGTCTGAATTTACCAACAAGTCCTATAACATAGCGCGAACCTTCTCGAGGCCTCAAATCACATCAAACAACGTCGAAACTACAAATCTCACCTCGAATCAAACTTATGAATTTTCAAATCTTCCAACTTCCAAAACTCGTGCTGAAACATATCAAATCAATCCGGAATGAACCCAAATTTTGCACACAAGTCCCAAATGACATAAAGAAGCCATTCCAATTCCCGAAACCAAATTCCGAATCAGATATCATCAAAGTCAACTCTGGGTCAAACTTATAAATATTTCAAACCTTCAAATTTCCAACTTTGGCCAATTAGTGCTGAAACCTTCTAGGAATATCCAAATGCAAGTCTGGGCATATGCCCAAGTCCAAAATCTCCATACGAAGCTACTGGAGCCATTAAACACCATTCCATAGTCTTCTACACAAAAATCCAACTCTGGTCAACTCTTTTCACTTAAGCTTATAAACCAAGAAGTATTCTTCCAAATCAATCCTGAATCGTCTAAAATCCGAACTCGGCCACACAAACAAGTCATAATATATAATATGAAGTTGCTCGAGACCTTAAGAAACCAAACAGAACACTAGTTCTCTAAACAGCCAGTCAGATCGTTACAATGAAATAAGTAAAGACATGAATAAACTAGTCCCACCCGCAAGCTTTAACCCATGACAATGCATATGCACTCGTCTCCTTGCATATATGTGGTCCCCCATCACATAGAACATATAGAAATTTGACCAGTCACACCAATTCCCTCGAATCAAGGTTAACTATGATATGTACCTCTTTTCATAACCAAATCAAAAATCCAATACCCCTTTGCCTTTAGCACAAGCTTCAAAAAAACTCGAATCTAGTAAAATAATGTTCAAATAAGTCGAAACAATCTTTAGAAACTACCCTAGTATTAAAAAAGTTCAATCTTTAGAAACTACCCTAGTCAACAAAAAGTCAATCCAGGCCCATATGGTCGAAATACGAAACTACGACCAATTCCCGTTTATCCATTCTCCCCAAAGTCCAAACATGTGATTTGTATCAAGATTGGACCTCAAATCGAGGTCCAAACCCCCCAAAATTAGCCCTCATAAGTTTTTTTCCCAAAACCCCAATTTTTACTCTTTCAAATACTAGATTTATGGGTAAAAATCTATGGGTACTCATGGAAATAAATCAAAACTAGGTAACAATCACTAATCAATAAAACTGGGATGAAAATCTCTTCTAAAATCTCCTCAATCTGTGATCTAGGTCTCAAAAATTGTGAAACGTGGCTTAAATACCTGGGCGTCTGATTTCTTCGCATTCGAAGCACCTGTTGTGTTTGCAAAAAGCACTGGACAGCTGACCAATGCGTTCATGAAGGCCTCATCGCATTTGCAAAGGCATCGCCATCCGCGTTCGCGATCCACTAGTCACGTTTGAAACCCACCCGAGCTTCCCGTGCCCCACTCCTATCATTTACACAAGTATATAAACTTTATTCAAACTTGTTCGTAAGCTCAAAATACCTAAATAAAATCAACAATCAGAATCACACATCAAAACTCAAAGATTTCAAAGTTCGTAACTTCAAATTTTTAACTCTTTACAACAACCGCCGAAACTGCCTTGATTCATTCGGGACCCCAACGAAGTATGCGTACAAGTCCAAAATCATCATATAAATCTACTAAAATCTTCAAAACATTGATCTGAGGTTGTTACCTACAATGTTGACCATAGTCAAGTGTAACCTTTTTCAAGTCAAAAAAATCAAGATTTCTTTGAAAATCACATTTAAACTTTCTGAAAAACAAAACGGACAATGCACATAAGTCATAAATCATTGAATAAAGCTATATAAAGTCTCAAGTCGCAAAATGGAAAGCTAGAACTCAAAATGACCTATCGCGTCGTTACAAGTTTATGCTCGACTATTATATAAGTTGAGTATGCCATTTAAAGTTGACAATCGACTGTTAAGGATATTTATTGATCAAGGTTGGTTGTTCAGGGTTCAGGGTTAGGGTTCAGGTTTTTACAAAATGCCATCACGTGTCATTTACTAAATCAACCCCTATTCTTGACTTGAAAGTTACTCATTTGATTTGGTTAGTATAATCCTCAGTACTCAACACATATTGTCTTGTTCCTTTCTAATTTTTTGGGAAGGGGTCGAGTGTGTCTTGTGGGACGAGACAGAGTTGTCATTGTCGTATTGCTGCAAGCCAATTCACAATGACAACTCCAGTCCATGTCGGTCGACATTTTTCAAAGTGTTCTAATACTAAGGTAAGATAAATATTAGATTTTATCATATTTCTATTTTCTTTCTTTTGTACATTGATATGATTAAAATTTGATCTTGTTTGACAGAGTAAACAATTCCTTTTTTGATAATGAAATGATGATGAGCTTGACCCAAAGGTTGCTGACCTTATCTACAATTTGAAGCAGGATAAGGACGCTCTTAAGCGGGAAAAGAGTGTTCTACATGTGAAAGTGGATAAACTCGAAAATATTTTAGCAGGGGATACTCTAATGCGTGCTCCATGCCCTATTTAATCTTCTGTTCTTTAATACTACCTAAGAATTCTAGGATAAAATTCAATATCTGGCTTCTTCTCCTACAAGTGGTCAAGCCCTAGTGCATGCCAATCCTGCTAACCTGGATTTGACATATTCTTGTCTATTATGAGTTATGATGCTATTAAACCTTTATGACTAATAATGTTAAAATTTCTCATGCCCTGTTAAGTGAATGTTTACAGACCACATTCACCAGCATGTTTGTTATACTATTTAAGACCATACTTGCACTAGACTCTCATGCTAGAAACTTCCATGTGAAAACTGCTATTTCACTTGCTCTTATCTGTGATTATGAAAGATTCTCGTGTTAAAATTTTATGTCTAAAGTTATTTAGGTTGATTCTGGATCATATTTTACTCTGAAACTCTAATTGGGGTTATTTGCTAGCTTGTGATGGTCAATCCTATCATTCTCACTTTTGTTTCTGAAAATATAAGCATGAGCCTGCCTTGTGAACTTGTCAATATTTCATGTGATCCTGTCTATGTGCTTTGGTTGGAATTACTGTTAGATATAAATTTAAGAACTAAGTTTGATTGCCAAATTATGCCCCACCTTCTTCTTGTTTATGAACTCTACTAGGCTGTTATCTGAAGTTCTTTGAGTTGGTTCTGTTTTGCAACACTGTTTGCAATGGTTTGGTAGTTTATAAATCTCTTATCTTGTCAATGTTGTTTTCTGGAATTACATGCTTGTATGTGTCTTTGATGCCTTTCAATTTAGCATGGCCCTGTCTATTGGCTGAAACTGTAGCTTTTCAGTTATAAAGACTAAGTGTTTTAAGTTAATGCATGAGTAGTTCTGTACCTGTATGGCTAATTTGGCACCCATTAGCTTAGTTACTGGAATTGTCCCATCCTGGTATGCTAGGCCTGCCTTTCGTATTGGGAGTTAGAAGTATACTGTCTGCACTTGGAGTCTGGGCCTTCGATCTGAAGTCCTAAACATATTTGAAGGCCCAGATGTATTACTGGGTTATTCAACATTTGTATATGGGCATATAATTATTTAAAATGGTCTTTAATAGCTTGTAAAACTAAATTATGCGGAAATTACTAAAAAGGGGGCTCGGGTATTCTAATGCTTGCATGAACGGGTAGAAAACATGTCTATAGGATTTAATTGCGTTGTTTGCTATTTGTTTGACATGCTTTGATTCTACACATTAATAGAAATCATGCCTATAGGAATCACACACTTCACTTAACTTGTCTAATACTTGTACAAAATTCAAAGCATGTTAGTTTAAGCAATTGCCATACATGTTTCCATGTCTACTATTGTGCGCTCTTAGACAACATGTCCATAGGGATCAAATGCCTTGCTTAATTATTGGACAGCATGCCTATAGGATGCAATAATACATACCTTCGGTAGTGCTCATCTAGCTATCATGACTATAGGATTTTAATCAATTAACCAACAAATTTTGTTGCTTTCATTATATTGCCCCACTTAGAGAACATGCCTATAGGGATAAAGTGTTATAAAATCAAGTTCAGTTGTCAACCGTTAGAAATCCTACCTATAGGACGTTGTTACTCGTGTAAGAAGCATGTCTATAAATCAACGTCGTTAACTATGAGCTTTCGAACAGTCCTACTGCCTCATTGCGCGAACAATTTAGATATCATGCCTATAGGGTTGTAATACCTTTAATCTGCAAATTCATTAGTCTAAAACTGCAATACTGCCTATACGGTACTGGAAATCCGGATCATATAGAAACCATGCATATAGGATTTAACGACTCTAATGTGTCTGAAACTGTTTGCTGCCTAATCTGTCCGCGTGCACTTGTTGTTTATATGTGGAGGCTAACTTGAGTCATTTATTCTCTTTATGTGAAGTCCTATATGTTTTGAATATGCGCCTAGTTTTATCATTTTGAGCATCCTAAGTAGAGTCTAGAACCACCCAAGTAGTAGGTCCAAAGCCTCCTGGACCATAGGCATGGGACGGGTAGTGCACGCATAGGACATGACCTAGAATTGAATTAGAG
>AWOL01S0224858.1:0-11574 GCA_000715115.1 Nicotiana otophora | reverse complement strand
CCGGCGGGGGGTGCATCCCCTCCGCCGCCGGATGATGCCATCGCATGCATTCTCACCATATAGGAGAGAACAACAGATAAGTTAGACTTAGAACGATATCAACAACACGATAAGGAAATGAAGGAAGAGAAGTTTTCTAATGCCCTATAGCCTCTCAAAGATAAAAACAGATGTCTCAGTACCGATCCGCAGGACTCTCCTAGTCATGATCATGACTCGTGAGACATGTGTGAACCTAGCCCTGATACCAAGCTACCACGGTCTTTTCCCATCATAGGTTGTGATGGCTCCCAACGCCACTGTTATGAAAGGCAATGATAGCCTTACACTATGATATAAAATTCATAACACTTCTTAAAATAATTGGCGAGACTACTAAGCAAAAATCATTCCAAAATCATGATAAAATACTAACATCGTCATCCGAATTCGAATATGATCAAAAATATAAAGCTAAATGTCATAACAGTGATACAACCACGAACAAACAGCCTAAAATTTCTAAAACCATGTGTCACAAGTATATGAGCATCTACTGGAATATACAATACAACTACAACAACTGTCTGGTATAGAAAGTAGATAAAATATAGTAAATAAATAGGAAGGGGACTCCATGTGTTGTGGATCGAATCATAAAAAGCAGCTCACCACCAAGTCTCCTCAGCAGCTGCACCTATGCACTTGTATGACCATTAGATGGACCTGTCTCATCACTTTCATAATTTGTATAGAAGTGTAGTATGAGTACGTAAATCAACTCGAACCTAGTAAGTATGTAGTCTAACCTCAAAGAAGTAGTGGCGTGGGGTCAACATCGATACTTACTAGTGGTCTAATAATTCGATATACATAAGAGATTAGACAAGTATGAGGCATGATAAATAGCAACAACTCTGATATATATGTACAACATGCTTTTCAATAAAAGAACCAAATATGAAACCGTCAAATACCAATTTCTATCTCGAATAGAGTTTATGTGACCAATATTAGGTACAAAATGCAAAATCCGAGTCAAGATACTCATGCATGCACTCACTCTTTATTGATATATTCTATACAACCCTACCGAGGCGAACGACCTGATCCCATAAGAATGGTGTGGATGCGATCAGCCCGATCCTATAAGGATATCACTGATGTATTTTCATAAGAGTATTGTTGAGGTGTATAGCCCGATCGCATAAGAATATCAAAACTTCTAAACCAATAAGTATAGCACGAGAATAATATCGCACGATAAAGTAAAATTCCATGGCTAATCAAGTACCATGTCAAGTCTTTATAATAACAAAGATTGGTAAACTACGCAAGTCTAGTCTTAGGCTAAATCATGAAATAAATCATTTAAACATGCAATATTAACTCAAGTAGTACAACTAAAGCATGGTATAAATCTAAGTCTACCTGGACATATCAAAAGTCTAGGTACGCTCGTTACCTTGTAACTACGTAGCTCCCATAACACATAGCAAATAGTAGATAGAACACCTATGGGGACAAGTTCTCTCTTACAAGGTTGGGCAAAAGACTTACCTCGCTCTGAAATCCAATCTCGGATCCTACGATGCTCTAATACCTCAAACCGACACTGAATAACCCAAATCTAGCCAAACAACATATAAACTAGTCAAAATATACTCGGAAACCCGTAATTTATCGATTAGAAACAATTTCAAACCCCGCATAAAAAGTCAACAAAAGTTAACCCCGGGCCCGCACGCCCGAATTCTGAAAAGTTTCTAAAATAAATGTTACCCATAGTACCACGAACTCAAATATATAATTTGTTATCAATTTCATATCCAAACTCATGGTGAAATTCCCTTTTTACTAAATTCTATGTTTCCAACAAAAATTTCAAAATATTCAATAATTTCTAAATTTTCATGTTAAATTTCATATATCTAATCCATGTATTTAGCTCACAATAAGTTGGAATCACTTACTTTTGTTAAAAGATGAAATTGGCTATTTCAAATCTCCCATAATCGTCTTAGCAAGAGAGAAAAGAGATAAAAAAGCTAAGTCCCAAGCTCAAAACTTATATTCTGCCCAGACACTGCTCTTCACATTTGCGGACCACCTGCCACATTCGTGAAGGCAAAAATCAGCTACCCCTCACTCCCCTTCTTTGCGTTAGCGAAGTCCCCATCATGTTCGCGAAGAGAAAAAGTAGCACCTCCAAATTTCTTTCTTCGCGTTCGCGATGCACCTACCGCAATCGCGAAGAACACCGGCACCAGCAATAGTACAACACCCACAAAATGACCCAAAACCACCCAGAAACTCACCCTAGCCCCCGAGAATCCCGTCTAATTATACTAACAAGTCCAATACCTATTACAAACCTTTTCTAATACTCGTAGCGCTAATCCAAATGNAATGCCAAAGCACAGAATCATTATCAAACATCCAATTCTACTAACTTCCAAAACATAAGAACTACCAACTTACATCGCAAGCATCTGATTCACTATCGAGCCCCCTGAGCCGACTCCAAATCATTCAACTAGGTCTGATTACCCATAAACAACTTTCTTGAGCTTCTAAAACAAAAATTCAAGTTTGAATTCCCACAATTCCTCTTCAAACCAACTTTTCTAACATTTAAACTTCCAAAATTGCCAACTTCTGAGATAAGGTACCAAATCGCTTCTGTACAATCCGAGACTCACCCTAAATATACGGCTAAGTTCAAAATCACCATACAAACCTATTGGAACCTTCAAATCCTAATTTCGAAGTCGAATACTCAAAGTGTTGACTTTAGTCAAACTTAGCCACCTTAGGCTACCATCATGGAACTAAGTCTTTCGAATTCAACTGAACCCTTTCGCAACCAAACCAACCATTATCACAAGTCATAAAGCAGGAAATGCACATACAAAAAGTCTCAAATAGTGGACTGGTTTCTAGAAAGAAAAATAATCGATCGGGTCATTATAAATCTCTAGTCGGAAATGTGTTAATGGACTTATATGGATTGAGGTGGCATGGGATCACTCACATGTGTGTATGGTGAGATTACACAGTTATTTATGACTTTGGAATGAATCTTGGCACGTTCAAGGATGAACTTATATTTAAGGGAGAGAGAATGTAACAACTTGACCGATCGCTTTGAGTTTTGGCATTTTTGTTCTATAAATTGAGACCTTGTGAGGCTTCATATAATATATTATGACTTGTGGGCATGGTTGGTTTTAATTTATGATAAATTGGTTTGGAAGAGAGATTCTCATTATGGAAGATTTAAGTTGGAAGAGTTGATCAAGGTTTGACTTTTAAGTAAACAACCTCGGAATCAGGATTTGTTGGTTTAATAGGTTCGTATAGTAATTTTGGACTTGGGCGTATATTCCGATTTGATTTGGATATTTCTATAAGTTTTTAGCTCAATTTGTCAAAAGTTGAAAATGTGAAGAATTGGAGAGTTCATACGTTTAACTAGAAGTTGACTTTGGTGTTATCGGGCTCTGATTATGATTTTGAGACTTTGAACAAGTTTATTTAGTTTATTGAAACTTGTGTGTGAAGTTTAGATGAAATTCAAAATGTCTAAGTATGAATCGGATGCGTTTGGCGGAGTTGGAATGTTTGGAAGTTAAGAGATGGCTTTTGATCTTCAATTCTTGGTTTTGATATTGCTTGTGGTGTTTCGGGTCTTTGGATAAGTTTGGATAAGGTATTTGGACTTAATGGTATTATTAGATAGGGTCTCGTGGGTCTCATGTGTGTTTTGGAGTGGTTTCGGATTATTTCCATGTGTTTTGGAGTAGCTGATGTGTGCAACATTGTTTCGCGATTGCAGAGGAAGTCTCATGATCACGGAGAAGTATTTTGATCCAAATGGTTTGTTCATCGCGCTCGCAGTCGGACTATCGTGTTCGCGTACACTTGTGGACATGTGGTCTTCGCGTTCACACTGAGAGGGTCGTGTTCGCGAAGTGTTTGAGTTAGTCTAGAGGTTAGCTTTGGCGATCACAGGAAGGACCTGCATGTCTGTGGGTCTATGTTTCGCGTTCGCGAGGCGTCTTCCACATTCGCGAAGGGATGTTGAGGCGAGGGGATGATTTTGGCTTTCATGATTGTGAAGTGTCTATCGTGATCGCGATGTGTATAGCTGGGTAGACTTATTAAGTTGTATTTTTGGGATTTTTGCCCGTGCTTTCATATTTTTAGCCCAAGACTTGGAGATAGGCAATTTTTCAATAGGATTTTCACCTAAGGAAAGAGGGTAAGTGATTTCCACTCATTTGTGATTATATTTCAAGAATCTACATAGATTTTTAACCCCTAACCTATGGATCTAAAGTGTAGAAATTGGAGTTTTTGTGTATGAATTTAAAAGAGTGATTTTGGGAATTTCGAACATAACATTGGATCCCGATTTGGAATCTAATCATATATTTAAAATAGTATGGTTATAGGTTAACTAACTATATCTATGATCGATTTCGGATTCAGGACCTGAGGCTTGAGGTTGACTTTTGTTGACTTTTTGATTTGGGTTAATGACTGAATCCTTTTTATATGAAATTAATTTATGAAGCTTGTATTGACTTATTTAAGTTATATTTGACAAGATTCAAGTCATTTGGTGTCGAATTTGAAAGAAAACATGGTTGTTCTTGACTAAAGCTTGCCGGGAGGAGGTAAGTCTCTTGTCTATCCTTGTAAGTGAGAATCGTCCTCATAGGTGATCTATTTATTGTTTGTTACATGATTTAGGTACCACATATATGCGAGGTGATGAGCATATATACGTATCTAGGGTATGATCTTAGCCAAATAGAGTTGGGCTTATGATGTGCTTTATTTGGACTTTATGAATTGTTTATTCACGTTTCTTTGATTCTATGACTATGTAATGAGTCTAAATCATGATTAGAAGCTATGCTAGGGCTATGACTTACTGAGTTGGACATGACAGGCTTCTTTCACCATGTTAAGCTTACTAGTTTGGTTATAGTTATGCAATTATCTTACTTGATTTATGATTTATGAGCTATTGGCTTACTTTGCTCTTGTTGATGGCATGATCAGACTAAAACGTATTAAATAAGCATATTTAGCTATTATGAAAAGTTGAAATACATGATTAGTCATAGCTATCTCTTATTCAAGTAAATATTTATCTGTATTTTATTATTATGTCCTAGTGCGCCTTTAACATATCATTCATATGCATATTCCTGATTTGGAGAGTGAGAATTTTGGCACCAAATGACATTATGAGCGGATATTGATTATTGATGATATTATGTGGATCGGGTTGCACGCTACAACGGTAATATGATTAGATGGGGTTATACGCTGCAATATTATTATCAGTGGATCGGTTTGCAGGCTGCAACGGTGCTTGGATACCAACTCGTCACGACCCCAATTTCCCTCTGGAGGATGTCGTGACGGCACCTAGTCTCTAAGACTAGGTAAGCCTAACAATTTGTGAAATAACTGAATATAAAGCTGAAACTCAAACCTCATTATCTGAAATAAATAAAAACTACGATTCAAAATAGTTACAACTCCTAAAACCCGGTAGAAATAAGTCACAAGCTCTAAGGAGAAATACTAAATATCTCTATACATCGGAGTCTAATGAGGATAAGGAAAATAACATAATAAATATAGAGGGGGACTCCGAGGTTTGCGGACGCTGGAAGATACACCTTGAAGTCTCCACGTACGGACTAGCTCACTGATATCTGGTCTGGTATGATGTACATGGATCTACACAAAAAGATGTGCAGAAGAGTAGTATGAGTACACCACAACGGTACCTAATAAGTGACTTGTCTAACCTTGTATAGGAAAACTTTCCCTTAGGATTTGGTACTGTTATGGTAAATTGCAATACGTGAAGGTCGTGTACGCGAGGTGACGATTGCGTACTCGGGCTAAATGTTAAAAATCCAACTTTTGCTAAATAGTTCCTTTTTATTCCCTTAATTGAGTTACTCTAGTACGTTAGCCTAGTGTCACATGTCTACGTGTCTTATCTCCTACTTGCATATTTGTGCAACATGCTTAATTAAATTACTTGCTTCTTTTGATTTCGTATTCATTATTTAACTGTGGGATTCCTCACTGTAATTTCATTGTTCTATTTGTTATGTGTGTTTTTCGTGATTTTTGTTGAGATAACTGATTGGTTGTGGCATGAGGTTCTGCCGTGCGGAGTGTTACTATGGAACGAGGTTTCTACTGTGCGGAGTGTTATTGTGGCACGAGGTTTCTGTCGTGCGGAGTATTATTGTGGCACGAGGTTTCTGTCGTGAGTGTTATTGTGGCCCAAGGTTTCTGCAGTGCGGAGTGTTATTGTGGCACAAGGTTTCCGTCATGCGGTTATCATTATTTGCACGAGGTTTCTGTCGTGCCGTTGTAAGATATTTACTTTTGGGACTACAAGGCGATACCTTAGCCCCTGTTGTTTATCTCTACTTATTGCATTGTTATTATTGTTGTTGTTGTTCCTTAACTTGTAAGATTGTGCTTCCTTACGTGTTGCAATTGTCCTCTTTGATTCCGTGTTATTATCTTCTATGAATTTCTAGTTACCTCTAGTTGTTGCATTGTTGTTATTGTTGTTGTTGTTTCTTAACTTGTAAGATTGTGCTTCCTTACGTGTTGCAATTGTCCTCTTTGATTCCGTGTTATTATCTTCTATGAATTTCTAGTGTTACACATTTCTGTCATTTCATTACATCATTTTATCTTCTGCCCTGTTTTTCCTATTATTTCCAGTAAGTCCCTGACCCGACCTCGTCACTACTCTACCGAGGTTAGGCTGGGCACTTACTGGGTATCATTGTAGTGTACTCATACTACTCTTCTACATATCTTCTTGTGCAGATCCAGGCACATCTTACCAGACCAGAGATCAATGAGCTAGTCTGTATATGGAGACTTCAAGGTATATCTGCCAGCTCCGCAAACCTCGGAGTCCCCTTCTATCTTTATTATGTTATTTTCCTTATCCTCATTAGACTCCGGTGTATAGAGATATTTAGTATTTCTCCTTAGAGCTTGTGGATTATTTCTGCCGGTGTTTTGGTAGTTGTAACTATTTTGAATCGCAGTTTTTATTTATTTTAGATAATGAGGTTTAAGTTTCAGCTTTATATTCAGTTATTCCGTAAAATTGTTAGGCTTACCTAATCTTAGAGACTAGGTACCGTCACGACATCCTCCGGAAAAAATTGAGGTCGTGACAATTTATTATTGTTAGCTGCTTGAGATGTTGTGACACCCGTTTTGGGAGAGTTTGTAAGATAGTTGTGATCATGTTTAGACCCTGTCTGAAATGTATGTATTTTTTAATATTGATATTTGAGGTTTGTTTTGCCTTGTTATTTATATGATGAATCAGTTAAAGGCTTAATAATTTAATCATAATATTGTTGTTGAGTGTTGGCTTGCCTAGAAAGCAGGTTAGGCACCATCACGACCTTCAAAGGGATTTTAGAATCATGACAAGATGAATAGTTTGATGGTATTTAGGCCTAATTGAGAGCTCTCCTTGCAACCGGAGCTTTTCATTGCCCTGATATTGTGAGTCACAGCCAAGGATCTTTCTCCACGTGATCATTTTGCCTGTGCAAAAGACGAAGGCTCTTGAAGTAGTAGAGGAGATGTGGTACAAAAGACTCATTGAATGATATTTGTATTGCTAATTCTTTCTTGAACTATATTATGCTACTATTGTTACTTTTATATACTAGTATTGACTTGTTTTAGTTCCATTGAGCATCTACGTTCTTATTGAACGTTGTAGTTTATTGGAGATTGTTTGATATTATTAAAATAAAAGTTTTGGCTGGAAATTGAGTTTAGTAAGATTGTTGTAGTCAATATTTGGCTGCCGAATTATGTTGCGGAGATTATTTGATATAGTTTATTTGTGTTATAAGAAATATCAAATTATGGTAGATGTCTACTCTTCCTCCATGATCTTCATCTCAAATGCTTAATGACATATTTTCTTCACTTTTCATGCCTATATAAAGGCCTTGTAATAGATAGAAAAATACACATAATTGAAGAAGAAATAAGAATCTCTTCTCTCTTTCTCTCTATATCTCTTAGCTTGTTTTTCCTTGTTCCATATTGTTAATTTGAGTTATATTTTATAATACGTTATCAGCACGAAATTCTAGCCAATTGAGTTGTTATGATGCGGCCAGTGCCGGTAGCGTCATTTAATATTAATAATATGGTAAGAACGATGACGCTATAAGGTGTACAACGCCAGCATATATTCGGCCATCACGGTTAGCCTTTTCTAATTAGTTTTCAAGTTTCTTTACACTTTGCTATTTATGTTTTCATACATGAACAAACTTGCTTTACGGAAAAGTTTTCTTGAAAGTTCATCAAATCATTTAAGGATTTTTGGTGTAAAGAACGATAAATATTTTTCTATAACAAGTATTATGTTCCTATGTGTTAATATTAAGAAACACGAAGTGAAGACTTTTGAGAGAGCACATATTTTTCCTTTCTATTTTATCACATATCTCTTACATCTTAAAGTGGGATAATTATCACAAAGGACACGTAGATTTTAATTGATTATGTGTTTTACTATATTTGCTTGATACTTTTTATTTGATTGAGTTCAGTTAATGAAAGTTTACATATGCAAATTAAATTCAATCGCCACCAATAGTGGAAACCCGTCCCATAAGTCTAAAATAAGACATGATGTTACCGTGGAGGTATGAATGGATGTGGACGTGGTAATGGACGAAATTATAATCGTCATCATTATGGTAATGAGAACAATAATGGCTCTCAAAATAATCTTTCACTTTATGAAAGTGATCTTTGCCATTGATATGGCATGAGATTTTATAAAGCACGCATGGATTATTATGTTCCATTCCTAAAGTGAATGTAAAAACAATGTGATAATCATTATGAATACATATTCATTCTTACAAGAATATGAACGTGCTAGTGGTAGTAAATATACCACACTCACCTCGAGAAGGAGATTTGAGATGAAATAAGAAAATAATATCATTATTATAGCATGAATGGTCATTGGTCACGTACCTATTGTACGCCAAAATATTTTGGCAATATGATTATTAAAGGACAACAATAATGTAAGAAACAGATCTTGTATCTAATTTTGACCATGACCATATGGTATAACTTTTTCTTTAAAAGATATATTCACCATATAGATGTTGATGAATATATGATAGTACAAAATTAATTGAAGGCTCTAGAAGAGCTATTATAACTCTGCCTAAGGGAATAATACTTATCATAGAGAATGCAATGTTCTCCTCCAAGTCCAAGCGGAACTTGTTGAGTTTTAAAGATATCCGCCGAAATGGATTTCATATTGAGAAAATAGATGAGAATAATCTCGAATATATCATCGTTACCAAGAATGTCTCTAGCCAGAAAAGGGTTATTGAGAAGTTCCCATCTTTATCTTATGGCCTGTATGGGACAAGAGTTAGTGCAATTGAGGCACATTCTATCATAAACCAAAAGGTTACTAATTCCAATACTTTTTTATTTTGCCATAATCGATTGGGACATCCNCACATAATTGAAGAAGAAATAAGAATCTCTTCTCTCTTTCTCTCTATATCTCTTAGCTTGTTTTTCCTTGTTCCATATTGTTAATTTGAGTTATATTTTATAATACGTTATCAGCACGAAATTCTAGCCAATTGAGTTGTTATGATGCGGCCAGTGCCGGTAGCGTCATTTAATATTAATAATATGGTAAGAACGATGACGCTATAAGGTGTACAACGCCAGCATATATTCGGCCATCACGGTTAGCCTTTTCTAATTAGTTTTCAAGTTTCTTTACACTTTGCTATTTATGTTTCCATACATGAACAAACTTGCTTTACGGAAAAGTTTTCTTGAAAGTTCATCAAATCATTTAAGGATTTTTGGTGTAAAGAACGATAAATATTTTTCTATAACAAGTATTATGTTCCTATGTGTTAATATTAAGAAACACGAAGTGAAGACTTTTGAGAGAGCACATATTTTTCCTTTCTATTTTATCACATATCTCTTACATCTTAAAGTGGGATAATTATCACAAAGGACACGTAGATTTTAATTGATTATGTGTTTTACTATATTTGCTTGATACTTTTTATTTGATTGAGTTCAGTTAATGAAAGTTTACATATGCAAATTAAATTCAATCGCCACCAATAGTGGAAACCCGTCCCATAAGTCTAAAATAAGACATGATGTTACCGTGGAGGTATGAATGGATGTGGACGTGGTAATGGACGAAATTATAATCGTCATCATTATGGTAATGAGAACAATAATGGCTCTCAAAATAATCTTTCACTTTATGAAAGTGATCTTTGCCATTGATATGGCATGAGATTTTATAAAGCACGCATGGATTATTATGTTCCATTCCTAAAGTGAATGTAAAAACAATGTGATAATCATTATGAATACATATTCATTCTTACAAGAATATGAACGTGCTAGTGGTAGTAAATATACCACACTCACCTCGAGAAGGAGATTTGAGATGAAATAAGAAAATAATATCATTATTATAGCATGAATGGTCATTGGTCACGTACCTATTGTACGCCAAAATATTTTGGCAATATGATTATTAAAGGACAACAATAATGTAAGAAACAGATCTTGTATCTAATTTTGACCATGACCATATGGTATAACTTTTTCTTTAAAAGATATATTCACCATATAGATGTTGATGAATATATGATAGTACAAAATTAATTGAAGGCTCTAGAAGAGCTATTATAACTCTGCCTAAGGGAATAATACTTATCATAGAGAATGCAATGTTCTCCTCCAAGTCCAAGCGGAACTTGTTGAGTTTTAAAGATATCCGCCGAAATGGATTTCATATTGAGAAAATAGATGAGAATAATCTCGAATATATCATCGTTACCAAGAATGTCTCTAGCCAGAAAAGGGTTATTGAGAAGTTCCCATCTTTATCTTATGGCCTGTATGGGACAAGAGTTAGTGCAATTGAGGCACATTCTATCATAAACCAAAAGGTTACTAATTCCAATACTTTTTTATTTTGCCATAATCGATTGGGACATCCCAGATCAATTACGATGAGACGAATTATAGAGCACTAAAATGGGCATCCATTAAAGAATTTAAATATTCTTTTAAATAATGAATTTTCTTGCACTTTTTGTTATCAAGGCAAGTTGATTATTAGACCATCACCAACAAAGATTTGGATTGAGTCCCATGCGTTTTTGGAACGTATACAAGGGGATATTTGTGGACTTATTCACCCATCTAGTGGGTCGTTTAGATATTTTATGGTCTTAATAGATTCATCTTCTAGATGGTCTCATGTATGCTTATTGTCATCTCGCAACCTGGCATTTGCAAAATTAATGGCACAAATAATCCGATTACGGGTATAATTTCTCGATAATCCAATTAAGTCTATTAGACTTGATAATGCCACTGAGTTTTCATCACAAACATTTAATTATTATTGCTTATCAATTGGGATAAAAGTGGAACATTCTGTAGCTCATGTTCACACTCAAAATG
>AWOL01S0224820.1:0-32886 GCA_000715115.1 Nicotiana otophora | reverse complement strand
TGGCACGAGTGACTGTGAGGTTTGCCCGAGGGACTGTATATGAGTGATGTTTTGCCCGAGGGATTGTTTATGATTTCATAATATTTTCTCACCTTTGCATTTTTCCTCGGTTTGAAATCTGTAGAAAAATATCCTTAAATAATTTTTATTGGAACTGGGTTTAAACGAGATATTTTGATTCAAATCCTGATTTTAAAAGCATGAGGTATTTTACTGAGATTTCATGATATGAACGTTATATGCTTTATTACTCATCACTACTACTCAGTATTTAATTATTGTTGTTACTTACTGAGTTGGCGTACTCACGTTACTCCCTGCACCTTGTGTGCAGATCGAGGTATAGCTGGACACAGTAGCGGTTGTTGATTGTTCTGATTGCAGATTGTTTTTTCCCGGGGATAGCAAGGTAGCTGCCTGGCGATCGCAGCCCTGCTCTTCTCCCTCTTATCTTCCTCTAGTTGTATTTAGCTATTTTTCCAGGCTGAGTTAGTCTTGATATTGTTAGACAAATTGTAGTAGATGCTCATGACTGGTGACACCCCAATGTCGGGCTTTTCCTTCCGCACTTTTATTTTGATTTGAACTCCTTTACGAAATTTTTTATTTTAAATAATATTGAAATTTTCTTTGAAATGAAAATATCAGTTTATTTTGAAAATGAGTCGGCTTGCCTAGTTCCACGATAGGCGCCATCATGACAGAGGTTAGTTTGGGTTGTGACAGGTTTCTCACTAAGAATCGTAGCTTTCAAAAGAATTGATAGTGAACAAATGTTGAATCTGACCATAGTAGTAGAGATTCATCATTTGTTCACTCTTTGCTTAACCTATGCTCTTTTTCTTCTTTCTTATTCTGAAGTTTGCAAGTCCCATTTTGTCTAGTCTAAAAGCACCCTTTGTAGCTGTAGGTAGGCTTCGTATTTCCTGATATACTCCAGTATATCCAGCTATGGATCCTTCCTTAGATAGTATGTATGCAATTGAATTCGCTTCCCTGAAGCAGTGAATTGTAGTGCCCTGAAGTTTTCTTAAGCATTCTTGTATTTTTTCAATTCAGTGCTGAAGTTTCTAAGATGGCTTGTGTGCTCCATTGATCATATCAACAATGATTTTAGAGTCCACATGTAAGATCATATCAACAATGATTTCAAAGCCACATGTATCTCTGCCATGTTGTTACTACAGTAGTCCAACTTCTCCGACAATGCAAGATCATAGTTCCATCCTTCTTTCTGATAATGCCCTCAACTCCTGTCTTTTTCTCTTTCCATGAAGAGCTTTTATCTATTATTATTTTTGGCTTATAGGGAGGTGGTTTATTCCAGTAGACTGGAACACTGTAGATCGTAGGGGAATATTGATATGAAAAAATACAAATTTCTCTCCAAGACAAGTCATAGTTATTCTGATTAAATTATTTAATTAAAATGATTTTAGTACTAAAAACTACCTGTTGAATGATTCTGTATACATGAATAGTAGTCTGACCATACCTCACTGCATTCCTACTCTTTCACAATTCCCATANCCCATGTGATGAAGGTAGGAAGGATGTTGCAAATGATTTCCTGCATAGAGTTGTTAGTTTGGTGCCCCCACCAGCTCCATAAAAGAGACCTAAAGTGATTAGTATCCAGTTTAATTCCTATGGAGCTTGAAAAGTATTTCCAAACTTTCTTGGCAATGTCTCCTTCAATGAAGAGGTGAGAAGAAGTTTCCGATTGAGGAATCCTTCAACAATTACACTTAGATACCATATTCAGTCCAAATTTTGATATAGTATCATCTAGTGGGAGCTTCTCCTTGAGGACTCTCTAATTAAGGAAAGAGGTCTTAAAGGAACTCCTTTATGCCACAGCCTCCCAAAGGTGTCATTCTTACTTTTCATCAGTCTAATGAGCTTTCTAGAAGAGAAACAAGTAAAATTACCATCAGTCGTCAGATTCAAAAATATTTATCAGGAGTATCCTTTCTGGAGATAAGAATATGATCAATATGATTCTTCATATTTGGTAGGACTACATCCAAAAGCTTGTTAATATTTTAGTTGCTGTCTTGAATGAATTCCTTCACCTGTAAGTTACTAGGTTTAGTACCTGGCTGCAGTAATATAGCTAGAGGACCCAGTCCTGTCTAGTTATCCCACCAAAATAAAGAGGTTCCACTATTAACGTTCCAAACCATATGAGGTTCAACAATGGTTTTACACTCTAGAAGTTCTTTCCAGCTCTGTGATTGACCTGAGCTCTAGCTTCTAGCAATAACATTAGTTCCCAAGCAGTACCTGGCTTTGACAAAGGAACACCAAAGACTTTGATTAGTCCTAAACATCCACCACCTCTTAATAATAAAGGAGTTTTGAATGTCTAAGAGTGATTTAAATCCAAGTACTCTTCATCTTTAGGAAAGCAAAGTTTACTCCATGAGCTCCAGTGGTACTTGTTCTTACATTCTGTTCGCCCCCAAAAAAGGTTTGCTAAGTATTTTTTATTTTGGTTCAAAACGACTTTTGGAGGAGAGATAGCCGCCAATAGATGCATAGTCTGAGATTGTAGAACCTGCTAGATGATCACTGCTCTGCTTCCAGGGGAGAGAAGTCTGCCCTACCAACCCCCTATCTTCTTTAGAATCTTAGAAGTAATATCAGCAAAATGAGTGATCGTTTTCTTCCCAGTGTAGATGGGGAATCCAAGATAGGTCACAGGAAATTCCTGATATTTGAATCCAGTGAGTCTCCTGACCTTTTTCGTTACTTTCTTATCAACATGAGAGGCAGTCAAGAAACAACTCTTAGTAGGATTAATATTTTGTCCTGACGCTTCCTCATACTTCTTCAATTGTCTTAGAATAAGATTGAGAGAAAATATGTCCCAGGAGGTAAAAATAAATACATCATCTCCATAAGCCAGATGATTTATCTTTGGACCATACGAGTTCATCTTGAAACCAATGTATTTGTTCTTCTTGTAAACATTATTAAGAAGCCTAGTCAGAAGTTCAACTGCCAAAATGAATAAAGAGGGAGATAAAGAGTCTCCTTGTTTCAGGCCTCTAGTGGAGTGGAAAAAACCAAATCTCTCTCCATTGATGATTATAGGGTACCATACATCTGATAGTAACCTCCAAATGATATCCATGAAAAATTCAGAGAAGTCAAATTTCCTGAACATAAATATTAAAAAAAGCCAAGACACTCTATCATAAGCTTTTTTCATATCAACTTTAATAATTATATTTCCATATCTTTCCTTGTTTATTCCATTAATAATTTCCTATGTAAGAAGAATATTCTCAGTATTAAGTCTTCCACTGATAAAGCCGGTCTGGTTTTTTGAAATCAATTTAAGAAGTAACACATTCAATCTAGAAGCCATAATTTTGGAGATTAACTTATTAGAGAAATTGGATAAATTAATTGGTCTTAATTGAGTGAAAGTAGTTGGATCCTCCACCTTCGGAATGAGAACAAGACAAGTGTAAAAAATGTGGTCAACCTTTTTTCACAAAAGAAATCTTGCACAAGGTTGATTATGTCATTACTGATGATCTGCCAACACTTCTAGAAAAAATGGCCATTAAATCCATCAGGTCCAGTAGCACTATTGGGGTTAAGGTCCATAATTACTTTTTTGATTTCATCTTCTTCAGGGAATTTGTTGAGATCTTGGTTGTCCTTATCAATAATCAACCTGTCATTTTGGTTCAGGAAACCAAAATCTAGAATCTCTCCATTTCAGTGAATAGTTTTTCAAAATGTTCCACACCAGCTTCACCTATTTTATTATTCTCCTAAATCTATTCCCCCTCTGTGTTCTTGATTCTAGGAAGAGTTGCTCTCCTTCTTTTCTGTTTAATAATACTGAAAAAATATTTTGTGCATGAATCCCCTTCTTCATTCCATTGAATATTAGCCTTTTGTTGAAGAAAGTTGTCTTGAATGCTTAGTCATCTGATGTATTCATCATTCAATCTATTAAGTTACTGTCTATCTTGGTCACTTCCATCAATATCCATCTTTTGTTCCAATTCCAGAATTTGTTCCTCATACTTCTTAATATCTCAAAGATATCTCCTATGATCTCCTTAGGCCATCGGCTTAGACTCTTCGCTAGCATTTTTCAACTTTTCTTGAAGATTGGTCTGTACAAGTGAGAAGTAAAATATTATGATCGGAACCAGTTCTGGTAAGGTGTTTAACATTTATGTCACCCATACTATCATTCCATTCCTCATTGACCAGTACCCTATCTAATCTTTTACAAATTCTTTTCCTTTTTTTCTACCATTAGTCTAGGTAAAATTAATACCACTATAACCTGCATCAACTAATCAACAATCATCTATACATGATATGAAGTCCATACTATGGATCATTCTGTGAGGTCGGCCACCCCTCTTTTCATTGGGAGATGAGATGGTCTTAAAATCTCTAAAACCTGCCCAGGGTCCATCCACTTGATCATTGAGTTGCTGATTGCAATTAGAAACTATGGAGCAGTCAAGACTGTCATTCCAAAAGCACCATATTTTACCATTTCTATTAGCTACAGCATTTTGGAAACCAATTTTTCTATTGTATTTGTTTAAGTTGGGAACATTGACAAAAGGCTCTTGTATGGCTACAAACTGCACCTTGTGAATGTTAACAAGCTTAGATAATCTGTTGAAAGACTTTTTAGATTTCACCCCTCTTATGTTCTATATAATTGTACTAATCATAAGAAACAATTTGGGGTTATGCAACACTACTCCTTGGTCTTACTCTACTATGGGATTTCACCCTAGTAGACTTTCCATTTTCTTTGTTCTTGATCCACCTCTTGGAAAGAGGCTAGCTTTTTGAGTGAGTCTGTCAAAAGCCATATTGACTGATTCATCCTCACACTGATTCTTGAGAGGTAATACCTCAATTAGTTTTTGATCACGTCCATGATACACCTCAATAAGAGATATGATACGGTCGTATGCAATAATAATTACCCAACTAGGAGTCGAGGTCGAATCCACTGGGAGTTATGATGGGAGTTAGGAGTATATATTTGAAGCAACCAAATGGGTAATCTAAGATTGCACATCCACAACATGGTTTTGTTTTCTATTCTACTGTTACTCTAATGAATGCAAGATAAAGAAATAGATTATAAATAAACCTTTTTGAGGTTTTTTCAATTGGATTAAAGGCCTAGGGGTGTGACCATAACCTAGGTGTTTGCCTAATGGGATAAAGACGTTAATGCTTGTTTTATTGATTGGGGTATCTTATAGCTTTCAACTCTATATTACCCACTCAATACCTCTCGGTCAGAGAGTGATTTTGCCTAATTTGGCTTTATCAATCGCTCAATTAACCCAAGTCCTTGTTAGCTAAGTTAGCCTAGACTAGGTCCATGTTTCTCAAGTAGAGACTAAGTCAAATAAGCATGAATCAATATTTGCAACCATTAATTCTAAAATTGAAGCATGAACTAAGCTAAATAATCAACATCCAATCATAAACAAGCACTAAATTAGATAGCCATAAGGTTTACCCACTAAGGTTGGGTCACAACCCTAGTAAAAGTCTACCTACTCATAATGAAAATTGCAAAAAATAGAGAAGAAAAGCTAATTAAACTCATAATTGAAGATTATAATTGAAATCTAATGTTAAAACACCAAAAAAATGTAAAATTTCCTAAAATAGTAAAGAAAAACGGCTACAACAGCTTTAGATGTTCAAACTTGACCTAATTTTGTGAAACTCTTTTATTTATATAATGCCAAAAATCGCAGACAAAAATACCCCTCGGGAGGTTCTGCGGCCGCACTTCCATGTGCGGTCCGCAGGTTTCTTCAGCTGGCAGGAAGTGGAGTTCTGCGGCCGCATATTTCTGAATTGCGGCCGCGAGGAAATCTTTTGTGGCCGCACATTTTTGGAGTGCAGCCGTGAGGCAGTCTTCTACGGTCGCACAATTCTTGTGCGGTCCGCAATTCACAAAGGCTCCTAGACGTGGTCTTTTTGCATACTCTCTGATCTTTTGCTCTTATCCTAGTTCTGCGGCCGCACATTGCTGAATGTTCTGTTATATTTCTCTTCTTGGTTTGCGGCCGCAAATGGAATTCTGCGGTCCGCAATTTCTTCTACGGCCACATAATTCCTTCTACGGACCGCATATTTGTGCTTTTGCTCCCTTTATTTTCTTGTGCTTCGGAACACTCTTTTTTGAGTCGAAATTCATATTGGGAGACCAAACTTTCAGTATTCCTGCGATTTTGCACAATTGCATTAGTTTCGAGAACACAATTCAATACCTTAGGACTAAAAACAATCTAAAAGGTGCTAATAAGCAGTCAAAATTCCCACTTATCAACTCCCCCAAACTTAAGTCTTTACTTGTCCTCAAGTAATAAATTAGTTCCCACCTCGAAAAGTTAAGGGCCATTTCAGCGAGTCAAAGGTGAGCCATCCACACATCAGTTGGGACCAACAATTACCTACACTACTCATGTATTATCAACAAGGTGACAAGTTAAACATTCATGCACATATAGTTCTAATGTGACATTTGAGCTTCAAGAATTGACTTTACTCATCAAGGACTCTTGCTCTATCATGTAGGTGATGGTGGACTTTAAACTCTTCCTCCTCTACTTTCCATTTCCCAGGCTCACTTAAGAAATTTAGCACTCGATCCGAAGATTTATGACAGGTTCACTCTCAAGAGAATGTCACAAGTATAGCTTCAAGTACCATATGCTTGCCCCTCATGTAGATTGCCACTAATGTAAGCTCACTCGACTTGAAATCAAGTAGGACTTCTTTCGAGATGTATGAAGGCTTTTGGATTAGGGTCGGATACAGTATGGGTGAGTGGTTACACCATTCCTTAAGCACTCCATCTTTCATTTCTCGGCTCACACTTTGCCAATTATTAGAGGCACTTTCTTTTCATTGAGGACTAGAGATACTTAACATAACTCTTTCTTTATCATTTCATTCTTTTTATCCCTTTTTGATTTCTCTATGTTTGGGATTATTACCTCTTTTTGAATCCATTCAGACCTTCCACTTATTCACTTTTTGTATTTTTCTTTTTGTTCTTTTCTTTTCTTGCCTTATCTTCTCATAGAGATCATTTCTTTTCTCTTTTTGTACCTTGATACCTTTTTCAAGTTCCTCGTCTCTCCCCCAAACTTACAGTTTAAGCCATTGGTTTCACGAGAGTGTTAAGGAAAGCTTGGGTGCCAGNTGGACTAAGGTTGGATATGCTATGATAGAACGGGTTCCTTTCCTTAAGCACTCCATTTTTCCATTCTCAGCTCATTCTGTGCCAATTCCTTGAGGCATTTGCTTTTCCTTGGGGGGACTAGAGAGACTTAACATCACTCTTTCTTGATCATGACATTCATTTTCTCCCCCTTTTTGATTTCTTCATGCTTTGCATCATTACTTTTCTTTGAATCCCTTCAACTCCTCAACTTATTCACTTTCTTTTTGTATTTTGTTTCCTTTTCTTGCCTTTCCTTCTATTCATTTCTTTTCTCTTATTTTTTGTGCCTTGATACCTCTTTCAAGTTCCTCATCTCTCCCCCAAACTTATGTTTTAGCCAATTGTTTCACAAGAGTGTTAAGGAAATATCGGGTGCCAGGAGAGGGTCACGACAAAACGGGTAAAGGCTTGTAACATGGTTATCAAATGAGAAAGGCTAGAGGCTCAAAGGGGTTGACTAGGAATAATGACATTGGTTGGCAATAGAAATCTCAAACTGGCCAAGGAGAGCCTACAATCACTTCTCAAACCAAGCAAAACTTAGCATTTCGCCTTGAAACACATTCGGGGCAAGTTCTAGACCCTTCGCATGGATACTTGGACTAGCAACAATTCATCTCACCCTTCACGCAACCGGATTATTAAAAAGGACAGAGTCGAGGGCCCACAACAACCACATTCAAGTTTAAGGATCACTATGGTCTAATTAAACCATTCGGTGATTGCCAAAGTCAACATAAGAGTCACAAAGTCACTAAATAGAGCTATTTCTTTCAAAATTCTTGTATCTAACCATAAGCACATAGTTAAGTGTGTTGGTACCAATTGAAGCATGGTTGACTCTTAGAGCATGACTTAATTAAGTCTTTTTTCATTACTACTACTACTATTATTACCTAAATACAAAAACGGACTCATTCCCTTAAGAAAGTTGTCAATCCATCCATCATTGGGACGAGTCACTCAGTTCACACAACAACTACCTTTGGAAAGAACCGTGGTATTAAGAAAACCAAAGGCTTATTATCTACTAAAATATAAAAAGAAGCTACTAAATCAAATAAAGAAGCTAATAAATCAAACAAAGAACTAATAAAGAAACAAAATAAAGAAGCTAATAAGCAAAAACTACTAAAGATAAAGTGAATATACATAATGAGAGAAAGAGAGCGAATATATACATAATAAGAAGAGAGAAAATAATATCAAGTTATTACATGCAAAATGTCTCAGAATGTATCAAATATAATCAATAAACTCCACCCCCCGAATAAAGATAAGCACTATCCCCAATGCTTAACAAAATAAGAGTAAAAGAGGGGAAAGAGTGAAAACAACTCCCTATAGCTCCTTGGACATCTCTATGTCGCCAGCAATGTCATCGCCCTACGACTCAGCCAACTGGATCTCATCATCCTCAACTCTGGGTGTAGCCCGATTGGCAAACATCTTGCGCACTACCTCAGCAGTGTCGGCATCAAGGTCTGGCTCGTCAGACTGGCCAGATGGTGCTACCGGTGCAGATGGTGCTACAGGATCTGATGCCGATTAATGCGGGTCAAGTTACATGTCAAATGGAAGATCTCCGGCTGTAGCAATTTTGTGCACCTCTTTCCGAAGCTTATCCACTGACTTCTTGCTGGCCTAGGATTTCCGCATCTTCTTTACTTTCTTTCCCAACTCTTCGATCACTGACCCGTGCTGTACCAAGGTAGCCATAATAGGGTTATGGTTCTCTAAGAGCTTCTTCAATGTCTCTTCAAATGTAGTAGTACTGGATAAGTCAGACAGATTTGCAGTGGCTGGCTACATCCAGTTATTGAGGCTCGCTAATGTCTAGGAGACTCACAGCGCAAAAAGTGAGATAGTAGGCATGGGCACTGGCTTCAAAGCCGAGGTGGGAGTTGTGGCGGGAATTGCAGTAGGGGTTGTCGATGATAGCAGAGGCATAACTGCAGCACTGGAGAAAAGCTCAGCTGACGTGGATAGAACATCAACTGGCTCAGCAGCTACCATAGCTGGCTCATCAGACTGGCCCGTGGTGGTAGGAGGTTGAACTTTCTTCTTTGGATTGTTCGCATCCATCAGTGAATACCAAGTAAAAGGCTTCTTCGGCCTCACCTTTGTGTCATAATCCCTCAGCTCTACCCTTGCATCTGTGAGATATTCTGTAATAGTTTTGGGATACGGGTAGGATGAGTCATCTTGCCGAGCAATCACTAAGATGTTGGCCAACATCACGACCCTCACATTGATAGGGTACCCGGCCATAATAGAAGCAACCATAATTGCCCGAGGAATCGGAAGGTAAGTCTCATTCTGGCTCGGCTCCAGTCTGCTGTGCACAAAGGTTTGCCACCCCTTCGCCTCAAAACTCAGAGTGCTCTAGTAGATAGGAACCCTAGTGGCAATCCACAGAGGTGGTGGCTTTGGTGCTACTAGAAGTTTCGCTAACCAAGGTCAGGTTACGTCTCCCAATGCATACTTCTCCAAATATTCCTTTGGCTCAACATCTTCGAAGCCCAAGTACGTGTTGAGTGTGTGTTGATCAAATCTCACTTTTAAGTTACGTACTTTAGTCACTTTTGTCCCTTTTTTTATGTGAGCCATATTTGCATAGAATTCTCGGACCAGGTACTCTTTGGCGTCCACTACACTTTGAGTTAACCACATCCACCCCTTGCGTTCCCTGAACTGTCTCAACACTGCTGGGTTGTACCTATCCAAATCTTTCAATAGGAACTGCCACTCGAGAGTTAGCGACTTCATTGGCCATAATGTATGAAAGCTGGTGAAGGAAACCAAGCTGACAAATTGGTCCTCCCAAACCTCTTTATTCTTCAACCTTTCAAGGCCAGCAGCTGTAGCATCTCCCCCTCTGTCATCACCGGGGATATCCTGAACTAGTGTATCATGTGTCTCAGGGAAAAGTGCTATGAGATGAGGACGACTCGTCCCTAAGTTGGTATCTCCCTTGTGGCCTTGACTGTACGGCCGACTGCTCCTGAACAGAGGCTGATTTGCCCTCTGATGCTTCCCTAGACGGGACATATAAGCTCGTCTCAGAGAGATCTACACCTCTCCCTCTGCCGGTTGTAGCTTTCTTTGTAATTGTCTTTTGTTGGCCAAGGGGTATGACACTCTTACCTCGACCCCGAGAAGGTTCACCCCTCCCTTTAGATATGTCACCTTGTCCCCTAGATCAAACCATTGTCTGTATCAAGCGAAGGCAATTGTTAGTTGCAATTCAATGTTCAAACATACCCAAGAGACATGCAAGTAAGATATAAACCAGAAGACACAGTGAGGGTACACATTCAAAGCATACTTGCAGGAAACCAGATCTACGGTCCGCATAATTTTCTTGCGGCCGCAAATTTGGACTTGCAGGCCGCACAATATTGTCTTGTGGCCGCAAAAGTGAAGTGCGGTCCACAAAATTTCACTTGCGTCCACACCTCTGAATCCAAAAACGTGCCACCTCTCTGATGACAGAGAATTGGCTGATGTGCGAATGCAACCTATTTTTCTGTGATCCGCACAATTAGACCTGGGACGACACATTTGAGTCAAAAAGTGTAGACTCTCTGATGACAGTAAAAAGGATATTTTGCGGCCGCGATGGAAAATCTACGGTCCGCACATTTTATCTTGCGGCCTCAGATCCCTTCTTTCACTATGTTGCCCTAAAATCACAATCTGGGGACCGCACAATTTCAGATGCGGCCGCAGAACTCAAAAACTACGAACAATCCAGTTTTTTTTCTATCTACATTTATCAATTTTGTGCAAAGTTTGACATGGAAACAACATATATTGAGTCATGAAAATATGTTGACCCAGTCCCCATAGAGCACGTATTAGTTAACCCATTACAGATTTATCCCCATATGAATGCACAATTGAATTCCATTGACAAATGGCCTAAACATGACTAAAAATCTACAAAATAAAAGAAAATGATTAACAAGAAATTGAAGCATACCAGATGAATGAGTGTGATGAGTAACTGAACAAAGATGCTATGTGTGTGGACAGATAGATTCACCAAGAATTTTCAAGAGAGTGCTATTTTTGTGCTCAGAGAGTGAAAACCGTAACCCTTGCCCCTACCCTTCTATTTATACTTATGGTCTATGAAAGGGGAAGAAGTTCGAGTGAGGCAGCACATTTTCATGTGTGGTATGCACTCTATTACCTGGGGCATTATCTTCAGCATCTCATCTCCGATCCGCACAATTTTGTGTGCGGCCGCAGATCTCATGTGCGATCGCAAATTTCCCTTGCGGTCGCACATTGACCTCTTCTATGACAGGCACAAACTTTAGAGAGTTTGTATTTTCCATTTCTCATTTTGGCGGTCCGCAAGATAATGGTGGGGGCGCATTGTTCTTTTGCTATAACATTCAAATTGTGCGGTCCGCACAAATCAACTGCCATATTTTTGTCCACAGTTCCTGTAAGTCACACTCAGCCCTGTAGCACACTACAAATCAAGTTAGAACAAAAATAACACCTAACTACCAAAGAAAAGAAACATGGGTTGCCTCCCAAGAATCGCTTGATTTAACGTCGCGGCATGACGCAGAATACTATTAATTGAAATGAATGACCGCCACGACGTGGCTATCTCCAACTTTTCCCAAGTAGTTCTTCACCCAGTGACCATTGACTCAGAATACTTTATTATTTTTGTTCTTCAAGTCCAATGCCCCAAAAGGTATCACACCCATAATTTCAAAAGCACCACTCCATTTAGACTTTAGCTTCCTGGGAAACATCTTCAACCTTGAGTTAAACTACAATACAAGATCGCCCTCCTTGAACTCTTTGTTCCAAATGTATTTCTCATGAAGATATTTCATATTTGCTTTGTACAAGGACGCACTTGCATAAGCATGATACCGGAACTCATCCAATTCATTCAAATGTGCAACCCTCAAGTTAGCGGCTACATCCCAATCAAGATTCAACTTCTTTAGAGCCCACATGGCCTTGTGCTCAAGTTCCACCGAAATGTGACAAGCTTTCTCGAACACCAACCGGTATGGTGACATTCCGATAGGTTTTTTGTAAGCCATCCGATAAGCCCATAGTGCATCATCAACATTCTTGGCCCAATTCATCCGATTAGCATTTACCGTTTTGGGCAAAATACTCTTTATCTCCCGGTTGGAAACTTCCACTTGACCTCTAGCTTGTGGATGATAGGGAGTCATGACTTTATGAGTAACACCATACTTTCTAAGTAAAGTGTCGAAAGTCTTGTTGCACAAATATGACCCCCCATCACTTATAATTGCCCGCAGAGTACCAAACCTTGGGAAAATATTCTTCTTCAAGAATGCTACCACACTTCTAGCCTCATTGTTGGGTAGAGAAATGACATCAACCCATTTGGACACATAATCCACCGCGACCAAGATGTAGGTATTTTCACAAGAACTCACAAAAGGACCCATGAAGTCAATACCCCACACATCAAAAATATAAATCTCCAAAATGGTAGTGAGAGGCATTTCATTTTTCTTTCAGATTCCACCAGCCCGTTGACATTCATCATATCTTTTCACTAGCTCACTAGCATCCTTGTAAACTGTGGGCCTATAGAAATCGCAACTTAGCACTTTGGCCGTCGTTCTTGCTCCACTATGATGACCACCATATGGCAAAGAATGACAAGCCCCAAGAATTTCACCTTGCTCTTCTTTTGGTACACATCTTCTAATCACCCCATCCGTACAAATCCGGAAGAGGTATTGTTCATCCCAATAATAATCTTGACAATCTCGTTTGAGCTTATTCCTTTGGTTTGAAGAGAACTCATCCGGGATGATTCCACACACAAGGAAATTTTCTAGATCTACGAACCATGGCACCTCTTTCATTGAAATAGCCAAGCATTTCTCACCGGGGAATGAGCCATTGATTTCAAGGCCATCATGAAGCCTCGCCTCCTCCTCCAAACGAGACAAGTGGTACGCCACTTAGTTTTCACTCCCTTTTCTATCTTGGATGTCAATATCAAACTCTTGCAACAAAAGCACCCATCTCATCAACTGAGCTTTGGAGTCCTTCTTGCTCATAAGATACCGAAGCGCCGCATGATCCATGTGGACAATGACCTTTGCACCCATCAAGTACAGGCGAAACTTCTCAATTGGAAACACAATAGAAATGAGCTCTTTCTCCGTAATGGTGTAGTGGACTTGGACACTATTCATGGTCTTACTAGCATAGTAGACAGGATGAAAAATCTTGTTGATGCGTTCCCCCAAAACAGCCCCAACCGCTACGTCACTTGCATCACACATGAGTTCAAAAGGGACACTCCAATTTGGAGTGGTGATGATGGGAGTAGTTGTCAACTTGAACTTCAACAATTCAAAATCTCTCATGCAATCGTCATTGAAGTTTAACTTAGCATCCTTCTCGAGAAGCTTGCACAACGTATTCACCACCTTAGAGAAATATTTGATGAAGCGCTGGTAGAAATCCGCATGGCCTAAGAAACTCTGCACACCCTTTACCGAAGTTGGAGGTTGAAGTTTAGAAATCACCTCAATCTATGCCTTGTCAACATCAATTCCATTCTTTGAGATTTTGTGGCTAAGGACAATTCCCTCCTCAACCATGAAATGAAATTTCTCCCAATTAAGCACTAAATTTGTTTCTTCACATCTAGCCAACACTTTCTCCGGATTCACAAGACAATTACCAAAAGAATCTCCAACCACCGGGAAGTCATCCATGAAAACTTCAAATTAGTCCTCCACCATGTTCATGAAAATAGCCATCATACACCGTTGAAAAGTTGCCGGTGCATTGCACAAACCAAATGGCATCCACTTGAAGGCGAAAGTACCATAGGGACATGTAAATGTTATTTTCTCTTGATCCTTCGGAGCAATAAGAATTTGGTTGTATCCCGAATACCCATCAAGAAATCAATAGAAAACACGGCTGGCCAATCTATCAAGCATTTGATCTAAGAAAGGAAGTGGAAAATGATCCTTTCTTATGACTTTGTTGAGCTTGCGATAGTCCATACATACCCTCCATATGGTCACCATTCTTGTAGGAATCAACTCATTCTTGTCATTGGTGACCACCGTCATTCCCCCATTATTTGGGACTCATTGAACCGGAGAAGTCCACGAACTATCGGAGATGAGGTAGACAACCTCGGCATCCAACCACTTGATAATCTCCTTCTTGACAACTTCTTGCATAGCCTTATTGAGACTCCTTTGATGTTCAATAGATGGTTTGGTGCCTTCCTCTAAGTTGATCTGCATGCAAAATATGGGGCTTATCCACTGAATATACGCCAAATGCCACCCAATAGCCTTCTTCCTCTTTTGTAGAACCGCCAAAGTGGAGTCTACCTTCACGTTAGTCAAAAAAGAGGAAAGAATAACCGGTAAAGTATAACAAGGACCAAGAAATTCATACCAAAGATGTGGAGGCAATGGCTTCAACTCCAAGGTATGAGGCTCTTCAATAGAAGGCTTTGTAGGAGGAGTTGTCTTATTTTCATGATCCAAGGACAATTTTCGGGGAGCATAGTTGTACGACCCCATTCCTTGCAAAGAGTTCACACATTCCATGAAGCCATCCATCTCGTCATCATAAAAGTTGATAAAGATGGCCTCCAACATATTATCAACATTTATCACAACACTTGATTCATCAACAATAACATCGGTCACCAAGTCCACAAAAGAGCACACCTCATTGCTATTTTGTTGCCGCATGGACTTAAACACACGGAAGATCACTTTTTCATCACCAACCCGGAATGTAAGTTCTCCAGCTTCAACATCACAAAAAGCCTTCCCCGTAGCAAGGAAAAATCTCCCAAGAATAATTGGAACCTCATAATCAACTTCACAATCTAGAATGACAAAATCTGCTGGAAGAGTGAATTTATCAACACGAACCAAGACACCTTCAATCACTCCCAAAGGTCTCTTCATAGTACGATCAGCCATTTGCAATCTCATAGAGGTGGGTCTTGGTTGCCCATTTCCCAAGGTATTGAAAACCGAATAGGGCATCAAATTGATACTTTCCCCAAGGTCACAAAGAGCTTTTGCAAACTCGGCACTTCCAATTGTACAAGGAATCGTGAAAGCATCGGGATCCTCCAACTTAGAATCCATTGAATGCACAATTGCACTCACTTGATGAGTGACTTTGATGGTTTCAAAATTCATTGGCCATTTCTTTGTCACGAGATCCTTCATAAACTTTGCATAGCCAGGCATTTATTCCAAAGCTTCAACTAATGGCACATTGATTGAGAGACTCTTCATCATTTGAATGAACTTCTTGAATTGGTTCTCACCATTTTTCTTGGCAAGTATTTGAGGGTATGGAGGTGGAGGCTTAGGCAATGGTGCCTTAGCCTTTTGTACTACCGACTCCGATATGTCAATAATGTGATCCATAGACGGGTTGACCTCCTCTTGAGTCTCTTCCACACTATCGTCAATATCAATCCGAACTTCATCATTTGATTGCACCACATTGTTCGGGACCTCTTCTTATTGTACCATTTGCTCTTCATCCACAAGTTGTATTTGACTTTAGGTGGGTGCATTCCTACCTCTTCCACTTCTTGTAGTAACAGCCATGGCATGCCCCGTGTTATTTCACCCTTTAGGTTTACTACTATGTCACTTGGTAGTGCCCCCTTAGGACGAGAATTTAGAGCTTGAGAAATTTTTCCCATTTGCACTTCTATGTTGCGGATCGATGTGTTGTGTGAGTCAAGTTGGGTATCCGAATCGGAATTCGTTTCCATCATTTGCTTGAATATATTCTCAATATGCCTCATCTCATTGTTTGAAGAACTTGGACCATGGGAAGAAAAATGAGGNGTTTGAAGAACTTGAACCACGGGAAGGATAATGAGGCGGGTTATTTGGTTGTTGATACATTGGGGGCCTTTGAAATCCCGACCCCCGATTGCCTTGATTGTTGTTCCATCCTCCTTGATTGTTACACCCCACATCCCCCCAATTTCCTTGATTATTTCCACTCCAATTTCCTTGTTTTTATTATGCCAAGTCCCTTGATAGTTGCCCCCACTCCAATTTCATTGGTTGTTAGAATTTCAATTGCCTTGATTGTTTTGAGGTTGCCATTGTTGTTGGTTTGGGCCTTGGAAATTGTTTCTTTTCCCTTGAAAGTTGTTTCACACGTTGCACTTCCTCTTCTTGTTTATTATAAGAATCATCTTGATCAAAACCACTATCTTCTTGCACATAATTCTCCACTTGATTTTGCACTTGTGGACCTTTAGTCCTTCTTTTGTTTACCATCATGTTCACCCCTTCCATGGCATTGACTTGCTTAGGGTTTTGCACTTGTTGAAGTTGAGCCTTTGCTAGTTGATTCATGGTGGTAGTCAATTCGGTAATGGCTTTCCCATGGTCATGCATCTCTTTGTGAAGATGGATCACGTTCGGATCACCTTATGGAACATTAGCCCGGGATTGCCAAGCCGATGACATTTCCGCCATCTCATCCAAAATCTCACACGCTTCCGCATAAGACATATTCATGAAATTCCCACTAGCAAGTTGATTCACTACACATTGGTTGGTTGTGTTAATCCCACGATAGAAAGTTTGTTGAATCATATTCTCTATCATATCATTGTTGGGATATTCCTTAACAATTATTCTATAGCATTCCAATATCTCGTGTAGTGTTTTATTTGGCTCTTGCTTGAATGCCAAAATCTCATCCCGAAGTGTAGCCATGTGCCTCAGACAGAAGAACTTAGAAATACACCTTTCCTCCAACTCATCCCAAGTGTGAATAGAATGGTTTGACAATCGTTCCAACCAATATAAAGATTTTTCCCGTAAAGAGAAGGGAAAAAGCCTTAGTCTAAATGCATCATCGGAGACATTTGTTTGTTTACTCCCCTAACAAGTATCCAAAAACCTCTTCAAATGTTTGTACGCATTTTCAGTTGGAGCACCGGTGAAGAAACCTCGTTGCTCAAGCAAAAGGAGCATCACATTGGTGATTTGAAAGTTGCCCGCCTAATACGGGGAGGGACTATTGCGTTTGCATATCCTTCATTAGGTAATATCCGATGTGGATCCGCTCGTGGTGGAGGTGGGGGTAGAGCGGGGACATTGTCATGAGGCACTCAGCCTCTTCTATTGGCTTGAGGTTCAAGAGGAACCTCATCAACTTGATCATCCTCGACGTTCACATCCCCTAAAGGTAAATGTTCGAGCTCATTATTTGCCATGGTTGCACCTACGATTTCTCAAACAAGTTAGTAACATACAAGGAAAAGAAGATATTCCAAAAACACACTCAAACATATAGCTAACACCATTTTAACTCCCCGACAATGACGCTAAAAATTGATCACGTCCACAACACACCTCAATAAGAGATATGACACAGTCGTATACAATAATAATTACCCAACTAGGAGTCGGGATCGAATCTACTGGGAGTTATGATGGGAGTTAGGAGTATATATTTGAAGCAAACAAATGGGTTATCTAAGATTGCACTTCCACAACAAGATTTTGTTTTCTATTTCTACTGTTACTCTAACGAATGCAAGATAAAGAAAATATATTATAAATAAATGTTTTTGAGGTTTTTCTAATTAGATTAAAGGCCAAGGGCTCTGACCATAACCTAGGTGTTTGCCTAATGGGATAAAGACGTTAATGCTTGTTTTGTTGATTGGGGTGTCTTATAGCTCTCAACTCTATGTTACTCACTCAATACCTCTTGGTCAGAGAGTAATTTTGCCCAGTTTGGCTTTCTCAAGTCCAAATGGGTATCAACCAAAACAGTTGATAAGAGCTCAAGTCGGGTTATTATTACCTCTAGTTTGAACACTTTAATTAGGTTAATCAATCTCTCAATTAACCAAATTTCTTGTTAGCTAAGTTAGCCGAGACTAGATCCCTCTTTCTCAAGTAGAGACTAAGTCAAATAGGCATGAATCATTGTTTGCAACCATTAATTCTAAAATTCAAGCATGAACTAAGATAAATAACCAACACCCAATCATAAATAAGCACTAAATTAGATACCCATAAGGTTTGCAAACTAGAGTTGGGTCACAACCCTAGTAAACATCTAGCTACTCATTATGGAAATTGCAGAAAATAGAGAAGAAAAGATAATTAAGCTCATAATGGAAGATTAAAATAATGAAATATAATGTTAAAATACCAAAATAATGTAAAACTTCTTAAAATAGTAAAGAAAAATGGCTACAACAACTTCAAATTTTCAAACTTGACCTAATTTTGTGAAACTCGTTTATGTATACAGGGCCAAAAATTGCGGACAAAAATACCCCTCGGGAGGTTCTGCGGCCGCACAATTCCACGTGCAGTCCGTAGATTTCTTCATCTGGTAGGAAGTGGAGTTTTGCGGTCGCACATTTCTAAACTGCAGTCGCGAGGCAATCTTCTACGGCTGCGAGACAGTCTTTCGCAGCCGCACAATTCTTGTGCGGTCCGCAATTCACAAAGGCTACTAGATTTGGTCTTTTTGCATACTCTCTGATCTTTGACATTGCTGAAACTTATGTTAGATTTTTCTTCTTGGTTTGCGGCCGCAGATGGAATTCTGCGGTCTGCAATTTCTTCTGCGGACCGCACATTTGTGCTTCTGCGCCCTTTATTGTCTTGTGCTTCGGAACACTCTTTTTTTAGTCAGATTATATCTCGGGAGACCAAACTTCCAGCATTCCTACAATTTTGCATAATTTTATTAGTTTTGAGAAGACAATTAAATATTTAGAACTAAAACAAAAGCTAAAAGGTGCTAATAAGCAGTCAAAATCCCCACTTATCATTTTTCTTAGAATGTCCCCCTCGGTTTCAGAATCTTCTTTGGCAATCTTCTACTTTCTAATGTCAAAAGAGGTGTTGGGGTCTACCTCAGCATTGTACACGTTCGGGTCCTCCATATTTAGTTGAATCGTAAATGTTTCCTTCTTTATTTTGGATAGGCTCATATGTTGCCACCCGAGATTCTATCTCTATGGCATCTTCAGAATGTTCAGGCGTTTCTTTAACATTAGAAGACAATTGGTCAAACTTCTCCATGTTCAACAGAGGTGGGTCACAATTTTGGTTCTCACTCTTATTGCCTTCTTGCTCAACTGGTATATTGTTGACTGCCACTTCTTCATGTTATTTTTGTTCAGTTGAATCTAAGTTGAAAATGGAATTTTCTGGCTCATTTTGTGAGATTTCCATATCAATCCCGATCCCTCTTTCCGTAGTAATGATGGTAGGTTTAAACTTAGTTTTCCTCAGGATCTTCATCTTCCTTACCTCCTTCCTTTGTTGATTTTTCTTCTTATTTTTGGAAATAGTGACAACTTGTTTCTCTTCATCAAAGTTATTCACATCCTTGGATTTCTTTACGTTTAAATTTTCAATGCTACTCTTGTCCTCTTTATCGCGATTGTCGTCTTTCTTGTTTTCTTCCTTGTTCTTTCAGGGTTTAGCTTGATGGTCCTTCGGCTTCTTTAATACTATTTCATCTTTTGTAGTACTCTCTTGTATTTGCTGATCCTTATTGCCGTCTTCCTGTTTCTTCTCTTCAGTGTCGTATTTTTCTTTTTACTTCTTTTTAGCCCACCTACATTGAACTAGAGAATGTCCAATTCGCTTGCAATGTTTGCAGTATTTGGGCACTTGTTCATATTCTAACTTTTGAGTATAACCTTTTAAGGGCAAGTCCTCATCTTCTTGACCCACAAATATACTGTCCAGTAATGGTTTTGTGAGATCAGTAATACTCTAACTTTTGCCATCCCAGATCTTATTTTTGATCCAGTAGTTATGTCTGAAGCCTGTGGAACTCCAACTGGACTTAGAATCTGCTTAACATACTCCCAGTAATGACAATGAAATGGCAAACCTGGAAATAATATCTTAAACCGGGGCAAAGGGGCCATCTTCATCCGGTTTGAAATCTGGTGTCCATTGTTCAAGCCACATTTGTTGTCCATCTATCTCAATTACCTGCTTGAAAAAGATATTCTTGCTATCCTCTTTATTACTAAAGTTCATAAAAACTGTTCTAAAATCATAAATACCAATTTTGACATTACCTTTTATTGAGATTTTCTCGGCAAAGGAGCTTTGAATGATTTCAATTTTGGGTCTAGTCGTCAGAAATTTCCTACTATTGTAAGTCGGCAATGTTGAGCCATCACTCCATAGTAATCTTTGGATTGGAAAATCACTGCTGGCATGCCATTATGAGTTGTTATTCTAGCCTTTATTTTTTATCCACTATTGACATTAGAGTTAGGGTTTTGTATCACCAGTGGAGAAACTATAGTCGCATAGGTTGATTTGGAGTAATTCCTTCCACGGAGGTAGTCGCTCCAGCTAGAGGGTTCGAATTATTGCTAGGACGCGCCGGTATCGGGCCGTTCGATGTGGACATGGAAGTGGCGCGTAAGTGCCAACTACTGAGAGTCTCTTAGAGACGTTAAGATTTGTCAGTTATTGTACGGAGAGAGAAAATTTTAGACAGGGAACAAAAGGTTTTTTAGGACCACGTTGATTTTACCCTTATTTCAATTCAATATATATCAAGCTTGTTACAAAATTCCAGCTCATAGATTAATTTTTATCTCTAGCATTGGATTCAGTTTGTTCTTAGCCGCGAGATCTATTTGCTATGTCAGGTGACATTATGTTTGATCACTGCTCAAAGGAAATCCTGGTTGTAGAAGAGCTTCTTGAAATGATTCAAGTTCAACAAATTTTGGAATTTTGTTAAGGAGTTTCTAAGAGTTCTTTTCTCGCACTTGCTTTTGTGTTGCTGATCATCTCTGAGGAAATATTATGACAACTCTATAATTGACATTGATTATATGACCCTAAAAGTCCATGAGATGCTGATTTGGAGCTTCTCTACAAGCAAAAAGGAAGGTTCCATTGAACCACATTTGATGTGCTAAGTATGTCTTCTTCCACATTGCAGAGATTTTTTTAAATCAAGCTAGATTTTTTTTTCTTATTTGATGAAGAATACCCGGATACATATTTATTACCAAGAGTTTAACCTATAAATTAATCGTGTAAGAACTTTTAAACTATCAGGTCAGCGAAACACAATATACAAGTAACTATCTATAGCGAATAGAGATTTATAACATGTTACAACAAGTACATTTACTGATACTATAAAGTTTTTTACACTATAAGCATATATAAAGTTAAATCCCATTGCTAAAATCTTTTATTGCTCTGAATATTTATTTCAGGATGTATATCAAAATTTGCTTAGGATTGAATGTCATAGTAGTTGTTATGAAAATCTCCGACAACCCGTTCCATGTAAAATTGCATGTTATATTACAAGAGATTTTTAGCATTTGAGACTTTTTTATTATGGTTTGTAAGCCCCTCGGCTTGATTGATCGAACATGGTATGGGCGTGATGAGGGATTTACACGATGGACCTCGGCACAGCCCTATGATGACTATGGCATCATATTGGCAAGGTTGTCCAACATAGGAATGTGTTGATGGGCATGGACTGTGGCACGACAACATGTGGCTAAGGTGCTAAGGCATGACAAGACCATGGCGTTGGCGTGTCCATAGCAAGGCAAAGACAACGGGCATCAGAAGCATAGCAAAGTCTAGAAAAACTAAGGCAAGCTAAGGCAGGGCGTGGCAAGGCAGATGGGTGCGAGCAAGGCAGTGTCATGGGCGAGCTGGGCAAGTGGAAGTGCACATGCATGCAAAGTCATGCTGCACGAGAGCTTGGCGCGAAGACATGATAGAGTTGGCCTTTGGCGCCAAAATTCGAAAGTTGCGCCCATGTGCCACGCACATGCAGGGCACTTGGCCAGTTGGAGCAGTTTCCTATTTTTCAGCATTGTGGCTATGTGGGACTTTGGGAAGTTGTCTTGTTTGAAATTCGAAATTTAAAATCTCTTGTAGTTGGGGATGTCAACTACTAGGTTTTAGATAAGGCTGGAGCCAAAAACGTGGCCTATATATTCATAGGCTATACAGATTGTCAACGGAGAGTGTTGGCTGCCTTTGACTCCTTTTTGTAAGGCTTTATTTATGTGTTTCTTTGTAGCACGAGTTAATACAAAGTTGGAAAGAAGTTCCTGTGTACTGTGTGCCTTATCGGATTTCTTTATGCTGTCATAATCTAAGTGTTAGGCCAAAAGGTGAGGGAAAAATAAAGAGGGCCGAGTCATTGTTGTGTGACTGTCGTCCAGTGTCAATACGAAAAAAATTGACCCAGTAACAACTGGTATCAGAGCAACGTCAGCAAGATCTTGAAAATATTATGGCTGAAAATGTAGAACTTCATGAAAGGCTTCAGAAGTTGGAGGCGCTGGTGGGAATTGCTGATGATGCAATAGATCTGGTGGATATTCTGACGCAGACCCATGGCGTCAACACAGAACTTCAACATATTCGTGAGAGTGTTGATACCCAACTGGTGGAATTGCAGGCTTTCCAGGAAACTACTATAGAGCAGTTGGAAAAATTACAGAAGGAGAATGAGGATCTTAAAACGGAAATTTAGATCCTCCGATGGGCTGTTGCAAATGTGCCCCAAGGAGGTGAAAAACATTCCAAAATTAAGATTCCAGAACCAAAAGCATTTAATGGCGTGAGAGGTGCCAAGGAATTGGAAAACTTCTTGTGGTTTTGGAGCATTACTTCTCTACTGCTCATATCCCGGAGAAGGACAAACTGACCATGGAAGTGCGTTATTTCAGAGGAGATACAGTGCTGTGGTAGATGATGAAAGCGCTGACAGACCCAAGGTTGATACTTGGGAGAAACTTCGTGACGCCCTGAGGGATAAGTTCTTGCCTAGCAACTCGTCTTGGGTTGCTAGGGATCACTTGAAGCGATTGAGACAGATTGGATCCATTCGGGACTATGTGAAAGATTTTTCATCTTTGTTGCTAGATATCCAAAACATGTCGGATGAGGATAAACTGTACAATTTCATTTCAGGAATGCAAGGCTGGGCACAAAACAAAATCCGTAGGCAGAAAGTTAAAGATCTGCCTAGTGCAATTGCGGCAACGGACACATTGGTGGATTTTCACTCAATGGGTCTAACTTCTGATCCTGCCTCTTCTTCTAAGTCAAAGACAAAAGATAAGAGTAAGGATTGGAGGAAGGACAATCGGAAGCAAGATGGAAATGACAGAGGCAAAGGCAAGATATATGCCTCTTCGTAAAAAACAAACAGGCTTAACGGGTGGTGAAAAGGTTTGTTGGACATGTCAAAAACCTGGACATCATGCACGAAACTGTACAAATCAAGGGAAGATAAATGCTCTTCTTGTTGAAGAGGAGAAACAAGGAAAGGGACATAAAGTTGCTGCCTACGTGAATCTGTGCGGCTGTTGAACACTTTGGCTTGTGTAACTGTGGCAGATGATGAGGAAAATGCTACAAAGGAAGAAGTTGCATACATGAATGCTACGGGGGATGGTTTGGCTGATGCTTATTCCACACTGATGTATGTGGATCTAAAAATAAAAAACACGAGTGTTGTAATGATGGTTGATACCGGAGCCACGCACACCTTTGTTACCTCCAGAATTGTTCAAGAGTATGGGTTGCAAATGACAAAGTGTTCGATGAAGATGAAGGTTGTAAACTCAAAAGCGCAACCTGGTTATGGGGTGGTGCTAGATGTCCCGATGATATTGGGCCATTGGTCTAGAAAGTTTAACATGTGTGTTGTGCCATTGGATGACTTCAATGTGCTGTTGGGAATTGATTTCCTGCAGAAGAACAAAGTCACTCCAATTCCTTATTTGGATGGACGTATGTTCATGGAGGAGACAAATCCCGGCTTTGTGAAAGGTATTCGGCCTTACGGGGATGAATTAAAGAATGTTGTGATTGCTGCTTTGATTTCTACCATTGCATTTAAGAAAGGCTTGAAGAAGGGTGAGAAGACTTACCTCGCTGCACTCGTTGAAGTCAAACCAGATGTGCAGATTGAGGTACCAGATTATGCTGCAGATTTCCTGAAGGAATTCAAAGATGTGATGCCTCAAGAATTGCCAAGGGAGTTACCACCAAGGAGGGAGATTGATCACAGGATTGAACTCATTCCTGGATCACTATCGCCTGCACGACCTCCTTACTGCATGTTGCCTATGGAACTGATTGAACTAAGAAAGCAATTATCTGAGTTTCTTGATACTGTGTTGATTCAACTATCGAAGGCTCCAACGATGCTCTTGTTTTGATCCGGAAAAAAATAGGATGGTACGCTGTGGATGTGTGTTGACTATAGGGCGCTGAACAAGGTGACTGTCAAAAACAAGTATCCAGACCCTTTGATTCAAGATCTGCTAGACAGGCTTTCGAAGGCTTGTTATTTTACTAAGTTAGATCTAAGGTCGGGCTATTGGAAGGTTAGGATAGCCGAGGGGGATGCCCCTAAGACCACTTGTGTAACTAGATATGGTAGCTTTGAATTTCTAGTAATGTCTTTTGGGCTAACTAATGCCCCGACAACTTTCTGTAATTTAATGAACAATGTTCTTTACGAGTATCTTGATGACTTTATAGTTGTTTACTTAGATGGTATAATCATCTATAGGTGGACCCTTGAAGATCATTTGTCCCACAAGTAAGGTGTTGGAAAGACTTAGAGCATACCAACTCTATGTCAAGATGGAAAAGTGTGAATTTACAAGTCGCAAGATAGAGTTTCTAGGCCATTTGGTTAGTGAAAACCAAGTGTGGAGTGACCCAAAGAAGGTGCAAGCAATAGTTGATTGTCAAGCATCAAGCGAGATAAAGGAACCTAGATCAGTTTTGGGATTTTCATTGCAGGCTATTAAAAAAGGGCTGCTCTTTTGACGGATTTGCTGAAAAAGAATGTCAAATGGGTTTGGTCGAATTCATGTAACAAGGATTTCAATGCATTGAAGAAGGCCATTGCATCCGAACCAATCTTGAAGCTGCCAGATTTTGATATGCCATTTGAAGTACATACGGATGGTTCAGATTATGTTGTTGGTGGTGTGCTGGTCCAGAAGGATCATCCTGTTGCATTTGAAAGCAGAAAGTTGAATGCTGCAGAGCAATGTTATTCTGCACATGAGAAAGAGATGGTTGTAGTAATTCATTGCCTTCAAGTTTGAGGAGTCTACTTGCTGGGAACAAAGTTCGTGGTGCGGACGCACAGCGTGGCCAATACATACTTCAAGACTCAACAAAAATTGAGTCTGAAGCAGGCCCGGTGGCAAGAGTACTTAGCTGAATATGAATTCATATGGGTGCACAAACCTGGAAAACAAAATCAGGTTGTCGACGCACTTAGTCTCAAAGAGGTATTTGCTGCAACTTATGCACTTACTCGAATTGAATCTAATTTTCTAGATACAATCAAGTTATGTTCTATGAACGATCCATTGTATGTGAAATTGATGGATCAAGTGAAAGACGGGACAATTAAACACTATTGGATCGAAGATGATCTGCTGTACTTCAAAAGGGGGAGAATTGTGGTTCCTCAAGGTGCTGGGTTGCATCATTATCTTCTGAAGGAGAACGCATGATACTCCTTATGCTCATCATCCAGGTGTTGAAAGGATGTTGGCGTTGCTATCTCGGAATTACTTTTGGCCGAAAATGGAAGATGATGTTGAGGCCTATGTGAAAACTTGCCTGGTTTGTCAACTTGACAAGACGGAACGAAAGAAGGAAGCTAGTTTACTACAACCTCTACCGATTCCGGAGTGTCCATGGGCTTCTGTTTCTATAGACTTTATCAGCGGGCTTCCAAAGGTTGGTGGCAAAGCATCAATTATGGTGGTGGTAGACAGATTCTCAAAGTATGGAATTTTTGTTGCTGCTCTAACCGTTTGTTCTTCCGAAGTAGCTACTGAATTATTCTACAAGCATGTTGTGAAACACTTTGGGGTTCCAAGGGATATTGTGAGTGATCGGGATGCAAGATTTACAGGCTGGTTTTTGACTGCTGTGTTCAAATTCTTGGGGACTAATTTGAAATTCTCGACTACAAATCACCCATAAACCGATGGGTAGATCGAGCGTATAAATCATCTTCTTGAAGAATGCTTGAGGCATTATGTGACTGCTAATCAAGGGAATTGGGTTGAGTTACTGGATAGTGCACAGTTTTGTTACAACTTGCACAGGTCTTCGACAACTGAAATGAGTCCTTTTGAGATAGTGTTGGCAAGATAGCCGGACACACCGTTGGAACTTGATCAGGTGAAATCAAGGGGCAAGTGTCCTGCTACTTATAGATATGCTCGCTACAAGCATGAGTTACTAGCTGAGGCGCAAGACAACTTGAGAAAAATGGCTAAAGAATGAAAAGCAACGCTAACAGAAATAGGCAGCCTTTGGAGTTCAATGTTGGTGACAAGGTATTGTTGAAACTTACTACACAGATTTGGAAGAAAATCAGTATCAAGACGCGTCATCGTGGGATGATTCGAAAGTATGATGGCCCATTTGAAGTTGTAAAGAAGGTGGATGAAGTAGTCTACCGGCTGGATCTGCCGTACCGTCTCAAAATTCACCCAACTTTTCATGTAAGTTTCCTAAAACGGTTCCATGAAGATGCTGAAGATCCGACAAGGGCGGTGCCAAAGCATGCTCCTCCAGTAGAGCGCAAGTAATTTGAGGAGACTGTTGAGAAGATTTTGGATCACCGTACGCTGGGTCAAAGCAAGAAGAACATGCAGAGAGAGTTCCTAGTTCAATGGACGGGAAAGCAGGAATGTGATGCGACTTGGGAGAAAGGACCGTCTCTATGGCAATTTTAGGATCAAATCAAGGCGTATCTGGATTCTGCCTTGTCCAGGGCGACAAACTCATCTGGTGGAGGAATTTTGTTAGCCCCTCGGCTTGATTGATTGAACATGGCATGGGCGTGACGAGGGATTTATATGATGGACCTCGGCACATCCCTATGATGACTATGGCATTATGTTGACAAGGCTCTCTGACATGGGCATGTATTGATGGGCATATACTGTGGCACGACGGCATGTGGCTAAGGTGCTATGGCATGACAAGACCATAGCATTGGCGTGGCCATGGCAAGGCAAAGACAACGGGTAGCAGAAGCATAGAAAAGGCTGGAAAAACTAAGGCAAGCTAAGGCAGGGCATGGCAAGGCAGATGGGAGCGGGCAAGGCAGCGTTATAGGCGAATCGGGCAAGAGGCAGTGGCATACATGTGCGCAAAGGCATGCTGCACGAGATCTTGGCATGAAGACATGACAGAGTTGGACTTTGGCGCCAAAATTTAAAGGTTGTGCCTATGTGCCACACACATGCTAGGTAGTTGGCCAATTGGAGTAGTTTCCTATTTTTCAGCATGTGGCTATGTGGGGTTGTGGGAAGTTGTCTTGTTTGAAATTCGTAATTTAAAATCTCTTGTAGTTGGGGATGTCAAATGCTAGGTTTTAGATAAGGCTGGAGCCAAAAACGTGGCCTATATATTCATAGGCTAGGGAGAGTGTTGGCTGCCTTTGACTCCTTTTATAAGGCTTTGTTTATGTGTTTCTTTGTAGCACGAGTTATTACAAAGTTGGAAAGAAATTCCTGTAAGCTGTGTGCCTTGTCTAATTATTTATGCTATCATAATCTAAGTGTTAGGACAAAATATGAGGGAAAAAGAAAGAGGGACGAGTCATTGTTGTGTGACTGTCGTGCAGTGTTAATACGAAAACAATCGACCCTGTAAGAGTAGACATCTATATTAATTGATTGCTGCAATTTCTATGACAAGAAAACATATTCATTGTAGCAAAACCAGGCTTGGCTGGGCTAGAACTACACCAACCTGTTACGAGCATGTCAAGACTCTGATCCATAGAATAATCATTCCATATCAGTATCACATATAGCTAATATACCATCTTAAGTGTTGTAACGACTCGACCATTTGTTTTACTTTCTAGAACTCTATTCCCCTATTTAAGACTTTCCATATGTATTTTTCTTATTTTATGACTTGTAGGGGGCGGCTGGTTTGGTTTTGGAAGTGTTCAAATTGAATTCGAAATACTTAGTTCAATAATAGTGGCCTAAGGTGGTAAAGTTTGACTTAAGTCAACAGTTTGAGTAAATGACCTCAGAATCGAGATTTGAAGATTCCAATAGGTTTGTATGGTAATTTTTGACTTGGGAGTATGTTTGGATTGAGGTTTGGATGGACCGAAAACGTTTCAGCGCTTATTGTCGGAAGTTGGCATTTGGAAGGTTTTAGAGTTTTCTAAGTTTGACTTGAAGTGGACTTTAGTGATATCGGACCCCGCTTGGATTTCAAAGCCTGTGGATAGGTTTGTATTGTCATATCAGAGTTGTGTGTGAAATTTGGTTCCATTCCGAGTTGTCTAACTATGATTCGTCGCGTTCGAAGTTAGTTGAAAAAAGTTTGAAGTTTAGAAGTTGATTAGTTTGGTTTGGGGTGAAATTCTTGGTTGTGATGTTATTTTTAAGTGTTTTGAGACATCGTGTAGGTCTGGATTATGTTTATAGACTAATTGGTATAATTGAATGGGATCCTGGTTAGCTTGGGTGAGTTTCGGACCACCTGAAGCAATATTAAAGTTGGTAGATTTTTGCTGGTGCTGGTGCGTTTCACGATCGCGAAGAAGAAATTTGGAGGGGGAAGCTATTGCTCTTCAAAAAATCAAAGATGGCCCCGATAAAACGATGGAGGACGTGGCTCCTCTTTGCGAACGCGGAGGAGGCCACACGAATGCGAAGGAAGAGGAAGGGAAGGACTGTCAGGCTTTGGCCTTCGCAAATGCAGCAGTAGGTCCGCGAACGCAAAGGAATGGCAAAAGTGTTCTCCAAGAATGCGACAGGGTGATCGCAAACACAAATAAGAAGACCTGGGCAGGGGCAGTTCTGGCCTTCACGATCCCGAGAGTGTTTCCACGAGCGCGAAGAAGAAGGACCTGGGTAGAATATAAGTTTCATTTCGAGACTTAGTCTCATTTCATCACATATTTTCTTGGCTTGGGCGATTTGGGAGCTTTTGGAAGGGGAATTTTCATCAAGTATCACTGGGTAAGTGATTTCTACTTATTCTGAGTAAAATACATGGATTAGGTATGAATTGTAACATATATATGGGTATAAATTGTGGGATTTTGTTGAAAAATCTAGAATCGGTAAAAATGAGATTTGACAACGAAATGGATTATGAAATTAGAAATAAGTTATGTATTTGAGTGAATGATGCCATGGTTAATATTTATCTTCAAAAATTTACAGAATCTGAGGCGCGTGAGCCTAGGGTTGACTTTTGTTGACTTTACGAGTGGGGTTGGAAATCGATTCTAATAGTTAAATTATGAGTTCTTGAGTATATTTTTATTGGTTTGCACGTTCCTTTGGCTAGTTTCGATTTCTTCGGCATCGATTTAAGGTTTTAGTAAAGTGTCGGAGTCGAGTAGAAGACTTGGAAGCAAGGTAAGTCTCTTGCCTAATCTTGTAAGAGAGAATTATCCCCGTAGGTATTTTATTTATTATGTGCTTTATTGTATGGGTGTTATGTACGTACGACGTGACGAGCGTCCGTGTGTAACCTAGATATTTTCTTATGCCCGGGTAGACTTAGACCTACATCATGCCTTAACTGTACTACTTGAATTAATCTTGCATGTTTGATTACTTAAATTCACAGCTGAGCTTGAGACTAGAATTTGCGTATTTGACCGAGCCTCTTTACTTTAAGTTTTGGCGGGATACTTAATTGTCGGTAAAATTATATTTTCTCTTGTATTCATATCTTCGTGTTAGGTTTATGTGATCGGTAGTTGTGTGACTTCTCAACTCGCACGTACATTCGCGAGTAGGGCTAGTAGTCCGATGAAAGTTTCTCTATTCCTATGGGATCGAACCGTTCGCCTCGGCAGTGCTATAAAATATCACTACGGATCGAGTCGTACGTCCTCAGCAGTATTATGAGACATATCTATGGATCGAGCCGTACAACCACGGAGATGTTATATAACACTATTTTTATGGATCAAGCCGTACGATCTCGGTAGAATTCATGATAATATTCGATAGAGAGTTAGAGCACATATGAGTTTTTTCTGACCTGAGATTTAACATTGTATTTGATGTTGGTTATTTTTGTTTTGTTTGAGGCAACATATGGTATTTGATAATTTTGTGATTATTCTTATGTTGAGAATCATGTTATTTATATTTACATGTTTCTTTGTTACTTATTGTGTCTCATACCTATCTACTTTTATGTACATTGTTATTGGACCACTAGTAAATGTCAATGTCGACCCCTCTACGCTACTTCTTCGAGGTTAGACTAGATGCTTACTAGGTACACGTTAAATTACGTACTCGTACTACACTTCTGAGATTGTGCAGGTACTGAGACTAGTACCTCGGGTGGTCATTCAGGCACACAGTTACATCAGCCGGAGACTTAGTGGTGAGCTACTTTTCATGCTTCGACCCCTAGCGCCCGGACTCTCCTTCATTCTATATTTATTTTATTCTGTCTATTTTCATTTCAGACAGGAGTTGTAGTGGTTTTATATATTCCATTAGATACTCATTCACTAGTGACACCAGGTTTTGGGGATTTTTAGTAGATGTTCATGGTTGTATTTAATATTTATAATATTTTGCCTTATGTTTTGTTCATATTTCCTGACTTAGTAAGAATGAAAGTATTTTATCACGGTTCCTGAATCTATCTCAGCTTTATTATTTAAATTCTTGATTTGTAAAAGTGTTATGTACAGTTGTTTGTATTGATGTTTTACTGTTGGCTTGCCTAACGGCAGTGTTGGGCATCATCACGGCAAATGGTGGGAATTGAGTCGTAACAAGCGCACAAATACCCGTTTTAGGACCCCTATTGAAAGGATAGGCAAAATTTTCAAAGTTTAAGTATAATCGCCACAGAATTAACTTCACACATACGAATCTAAAGTTGAAAATTGCGGGTCTAAAGTTTTCAAATTGAGACCTCCAGTTCGAAAATTGGGTTCCGCTAAAGCCTAAGTTCAATCCTTTGGTAGAGTCCAACTTCTACCAAAACACACTTTTCAAATCAGCAGATTTTGAAAGCTTGGCCAAATATGCTATTAGGTAAAGCTGGATGATTTCTTTGTTACAAAAAAACATTAATAACTTTTGTGATATTTAGGTTTAGTTAATTGACTTTTTCATCACAAAAAATAGAATTGTGACTTTGATGCAATAACGTGAAAATTGATTGATAGTTCATTGTACTCTACCCTTATATGTTTAGAGTTGAATTTTATGTACTGACAATTTAAAGGATAAATACAAGTTACTGCCCATAATTTGTGTAATTAATAACATGAAAAATAAGACAATAATCTGTTACAATAAGTAAATTTACATTAATAGTGTAAAACTTCCTTACAACATCAAATGTTAAATTAATGTTTATATGTGGGCACTATGCACATGAATGTCTCATGAAAAGGCAGAACAGAATGTGTTATTACAAGATTTTATGGTACTACATTCAGAGACGAAGTTAAAATTTGAAATTTATTGATTATGATTTTGTCACGTAATTTATAGTTCGTTTTAGTTCATAGGTTTGCAATTACATATTAATACATATTTAATAAATTTTTTAATATAAAAATAGGATCTAAACAAAAACTACTTAATCCGACGAAATCCGTAACTAATACTCTCAGCAACTGCCAGTACTAGAAAGTATAGCTTCTAGTTCTGGGAGAGTCGGCGATTTTGAGTGTCTGTTCGATGAGTTTACGAGCTTTCCTACTACTTATCTCGATTCTCATGCTCTCACTTTTCTCAATCTTGTCGTAATTAGGTTCCTTCATTTTCAGGCATCTTCTTAATCTCGTCTTTAAGCTCACCATTAATCTCTCCAATCCCATCATCACCATCCCTCAAGATTGTCTCTTTAATTATCGTTCTTTAAGTACCTACACAAGAATAATAACCAATTAATGATCACCATTCCAAAAAAAAAAACAAAACGCATGCCTACACACAACAATTAGAAAATTTATGTAAAATGGGTGCGCTCTTTCTAACATCTTAAACCTTTAGATGAGATGATCCCACAATTCAACATAGTATCGAAGTAGACAGAAATATGGATTTGAGTCTCACAACCACCAATTATCAAAAACTTTCACATAAATTCTTAACATGTGAGTGGCGCGTNTTCTATATTTATTTTATTCTGTCTATTTTCATTTCAGACAGGAGTTGTAGTGGTTTTATATATTCCATTAGATACTCATTCACTAGTGACACCAGGTTTTGGGGATTTTTAGTAGATGTTCATGGTTGTATTTAATATTTATAATATTTTGCCTTATGTTTTGTTCATATTTCCTGACTTAGTAAGAATGAAAGTATTTTATCACGGTTCCTGAATCTATCTCAGCTTTATTATTTAAATTCTTGATTTGTAAAAGTGTTATGTACAGTTGTTTGTATTGATGTTTTACTGTTGGCTTGCCTAACGGCAGTGTTGGGCATCATCACGGCAAATGGTGGGAATTGAGTCGTAACAAGCGCACAAATACCCGTTTTAGGACCCCTATTGAAAGGA
>AWOL01S0224808.1:0-15427 GCA_000715115.1 Nicotiana otophora | reverse complement strand
CATACTCAAAAGACATATATACATATACATGCGGAATATAGTAGGGAGACCTGACAAGGCCACGTAATATCCAACTATACATGACTGTCTACAAACCTTTAATAGAATGTAAAACTGTATAAAGGACGGGACTGGACCCCGTCATACCCTTATATATATACAAAGGTATCGTGCCAAACCCTAATAGCAGCTCCGGATCAAATGGAGCACACCAACTCTAGCTGAGCTAGGATCCTAAGGAGGGGGGCCATCAGCCTGTCTATCTACACCTGCAGGCATGAAATGTAGGCCTCCTGGCAATAAGGGTGTCAGTACGAATAATATACTGAGCATGTAAGGCATAAAAATCAATATATAAAAGGCATAAAAGAAACATGGAGTAAAGAACTCAACCTGTAAGTCTTAATAGTTATGTGAATCATGAAAATATTTATAATGTCATGCGTATGCATATAAATGTCATATCATGCATAGGTAAATGCGTACATAACATCATCAAGCCTCTGAGGGCATCCCATCATATCATCTCAGCCTCCGTGGGCTATATCATAAACGTATACCAGCTGATCAGGTGGTGGTGGTGCGTATATAACGCAGTAACCTTTCCCCATATCCCAGATACATATAATATACGTGTATATAACTCCATCTGGTCATGGGTCAATATACATATATAATTAAATGCAATGCATAATGAAGTAAGTCAATAATATCTCTCGGATAAACTTTATCAACTTACATATTTTTTTAGACCCATGAACAGAAGATATAATAATAAGACACATGTGGAATCAACAACATAGGTACTCCTAGTGCTTCTATGAATAGAGGCATTTATGAAAGTTGCACATTTGATCGTTTCGTTTGTATCGTATAGATCATGTCAAAAGGAAAGAAGGTATAGCCTTAACATACCTGTATGATCTCATCCTTATTACTCAACCAAGCTCAACACAACTTCTTGCATCTACAACAAGTGAAATGATATTGTTGTTAACATATAATGTCGCACCATCGTATTTTGCCAATCGTATGGCTTAAGGAAATTCGGGAAGCAACTCCCCTATTTTTAATACATCTCAAAGACCACTGAGGGTCATCAACAGCCCAACAACAACAACTATAACCAATAATAGCAACAACAACAATATAATCCAATATGACTTTCTCCGATTATCTTAACAATCATATTGAGCGGCAAGCTTGTTTTTACTCATAGCAAGATATAAATTGAATCCAACTCTTGTTCCATAAATTGGTTTACAACCTTCAGAACAGCATACTTATATGTACTATATTATTTCTAGTTCAAAACATCCACAAAATGCCTTACAAAACAGCCCCATACGTCAAGCATCTTAATGTTTTTCGCCAATCACTTGTTTTCATATTTTCTTCTTCAATAAATTTAATTAACATCAAAAAAAGCTTAACAACAACAGCCACAACATTATCAAATTATTTCTCATCATTTCCAGCCACCACATCCATATATTTAGCCACAAAACAGTCCAATCAAGAAGACAACCATATCCCATGTTCTTTCAAGTGCTATCTTATGTTTTTTCACTCAAACAACACAACCAACACAAGATTAACCTTAGGTACAATCAAGAAGATGTTATACATACCTCGTACAGAAGCTACAACTAGAAACCCTATCTCAACTTAGCTCACAATATCCCTCAATCACACCACAACATCATAGAATCATTCTCTTGTAGTCTTTAACATCTTTGATGGTGATTTGAGTTGATTTCCCTTGAGTTTGGTCTTGGGATCTTGGGATATGTTAGGGAGGGTTTTGAAGAGATTTTGTAAAAAATTTGGGTGAGCAATGAGCCTAAATGAGGCTGAACATCTTTTAAAAAACGTAAGGTCGGTGGTCGTCTCAAGTGGGTCCCAACCGAGTTGCTTGTGCAGTCTCGCGAAAACGCGGATATCTCTCTGACGTTGTATCAACGAACGGTTTAATGCATTGGAAACTAGACTCGTATATATTCAATTTTGCGTATAATATGTCCCAAAAAGACCTCATATTGCACACGAAATGTTTTGCTCATAAAGCTTTGTTACAAGGCAAATCCTTAGTCGGTTTTTCCGCAACTTTAATCTGATTGTTTCCAAACTTTATATTTTCATATAAACATCATATATAGACATATTATGACTTTAAACTCATTTAAATCATGATTACCAAGTCTTATATTCATTATGTCACCTTGGAACGCACATGGTGTAACAATTGGATCTCCTAAAATATTTTCGGACCATAAAAAATGACCTAAGCAACAATAGTCAACCCTCTCCATGATCGTTACTCGTTTCTTTTAGCATTTTAGGGCCATAAAATAAGAATTTCGGTTGATTCTTAGATCTTCGTGTGCTATAACTCACGGCTTCTTCATTGGCCTGGGCGCTCGGACACGGATGGCTTAAAATTTTGTCGGACCATCAAAAACAACCGAAGAAACAATAGTCACCGCCTCATCATGAACGTTACTCGTTTTGTGGCATTTTAGGGCCATAAAATCCGATTCTCATATTTTCAAGTGCTATAGCTGACGCCTTCTGCATAGGCCTAGGCGCCTAACCCAAATCACCAAAAATATTGCCGGACCATAAACAATGACCTAAGGAATAATAGTCGCCGCCTCTCCATGACCGTTACACATATTTTGGCATTTTAGGGCATTAAAATTGGAAATCCGCCCGATTCTCTAATTTCCGTGTGTTATAGCCCACGTCTTCTGCATGGGCCCGGGCACCAGAACTAGGACCGCCTACAATTTAGTCGGACCATCAAAGATGATCTAAGGAACAATAGTCACCACCTCTCCATGACCGCTATACTTTTTGTTTTGCGTTTTAGGGCCATAAAACTAGAATTCTACATGATTTCCAAACTTTTGTGTGCTACTGCCCACACCTTCTCCAAGGGCCCAGGAGTCCGGCCCAGATTGCCTAAATATTTGCCTGACCAAAAGAAATGACCTCAGGAACAATATTCGTAGCCTCGCCTTGACCGCTACTCGTTTTTGCCATCTTAGCGCCAAAAAATTGAAATGCTGCCTGATTCCCACATTTTCGTCTGTTATAGCCCACACCTTCTGCAAGGGCCCAGGCGCTCGGACCCGGATCGCCTAAACCTTTTTCCAGACCATCTAAAATGACCTAAAGAACAATACTCTCCATGAGCGTTACTCATTGTTTGGCGTTTCAGGGTTATAAAACTGGAATTCCGCCCGATTCCTAGATTATCATGTGCTATAGCCTACGCCTTCTACATGGACCCAAACACCTGGACTTGGATCGCCTAAAATTTTTTTGCACCATTAAAAATGATCTAAGGAACTATAATCACCGCCTCACCACGACTGTTAATCATATTTGGCGTTTTAGGGCCATAAAACTAGAATTCCGCTTGATTTTCAGAATTGTTTGTGCTATTGCCCACGCCTTCTACATGGGCCCAGGCGCACGGACCTGGATCGCCTAAAATTTTATCGGACCATAAAAAATGACGTTGTAAACAATAGTCACTACGTCACCATGACCGTTACTCTTTTTTGGCATTTTAGGGCCATAAAATTGGATTTTCACACGATTCCCAGATTTTCATGTGCACCCACGCCTTCTGCATGGGCCCAAGTGCATGGACCTGGATCTCCTAAAACTTTGCCGGACCATTAAAAACCACCGAAGTAACAATAGTCACCGCCTTCCCATGATCGTTACTCATTTTTTGGTGTTTTAGGGCCATAAAACTTGAATTCTACCTGATTCCTAGATTATCTTGTGATAAAGCCAACGCCTTCTACATGGGCCCGAGCGCTCAGACTCGCATCGCTTAAAAATATTTATGTTTGTAAAAATGACCTAAGGAACAATAGTCGCTGTTTCGCCATGAGCGTTACTCAGTTTTGGCGTTTTAGGGCTATAAAACTAGAATTCTGCCTGATTCCCAGATTTTCGTATAATAAATATTGCCCACACATTCTGCATGGGCCCCGAAGCCCGGACCCGGATAGCCTAAAAAACATTTGGACCATCAAATAAGACCTAAGTAACAATAGTCACCGCCTCGCAATGACCGTTACTTGTGTTTTCACATTTTAGGGTCATAAAACTGGAATTCTGCCCGACTCCCAAATTTTTGTGTGCTATAGCCCATGCCTTCTTCATGGGTCTAGGCGCCTGGACCCGGATTGCCTAAACCTTTTCCCGACCATAACATACGACCTAAGGAATAATAGTCTCCACCTCGCCATGACCATTACTCGTTTTCTGGCGTTTTAGAGCCATAAAAGTGAAATTCATCATGATTCCTAAATGTTTATGTGCTATAGCCCACTCTTTCTGCATGGACCCAGAAAATAGAATTAGGATCGCGATCGCATAAAATTTTGTCGGACCATAAAAAATGATCTAAGGAACAATAGTCATCACGTCGCCATGACCGTTACTCATTTGTTTAGCTTTTAGGGCCATAAATCTAGTATTCCACCCGATTCTTAGATTTTCGTGTGCTATACCCCACGCCTTTTGCATGGGTACGGGTGCCCCGGACCCAGATCGTCTAAAATTTTTTCAGGCCATCAAAAATGACATAAAGAACAATAGTCACCGCCTCATCGTGACCGTTACTAGTTTTTTGACATTTTAGGGCCATAAAACTGGAATTTCATCCTATTCCCAGATTTTCTAGTGCTATAGCCTATGCCTTTTGCATGGTCCTGGGAGCCCAAACTCGGATCACCTAAAATTTTTCCAGACCATCAAAATCAACCTAAGGAATAATAGTCAACGTCTTGCCATGACCGTTACTGGAATTCCGCCCGATATTCATATTCTTATGTGCTAAAGCCCTCGCCATGACCGTTACTCGTTTCTTTTAGCATTTTAGGGCCATAAAATAAGAATTTCAGCTGATTCTTAGATCTTCGTGTGCTATAACTCACGCCTTCTGCATGGGCTCGGGAGCCCGGACACGGGTCAATCCTAATTTTTGTCGAATCATAGAAAATACCTAAAGAACAATAGTCACCACCTAGCCATGACCGTTACTCAACTTTTGGCATTATAAGGCCATAAAACTGGAATTTCACCCGATTCCCAGATTGTCGTGTGCTATTGCCCACGCATATTGCTTGGCCACGGGCGACTGGACCCGAATCGCTTAAAATTTTGTCGGACATTCAAAATCGCCCAAAGGAACAATAGTCGCCGCCTCGCCTTGACCATTTCGCGTTTTAGGGCCATAAAACTGAAATTCCACCCGATTAACAGAGTTTCGTCTGCTATTGCCCATGCCTTCTGTATGGGCCCGGGCGACCGGACCCGAATCGCCTAAAACTTTTTCGGACCATAACAATGACCTTAGGAACAGTAGTCACCACCTCGCCATGATCACTACTTGTTTTTTACATTTTAGGGCCATAAAATTGGAATTTCACTCGATTATCAAAGTTTCATGTGTTATAGCCCACTCCTTCCATATGGACCCGGGCGCCCAGACCCGGATCGCCTAAACTTTTGTCGGACCTTTAAAAATGACCTAAAGAAGAATAGTCACTGCCTCTCCATGGCCGTTACTCATTATTTGGCGTTTTAGGGCAAACTTATTGGAATTCCGCCCAATTCCCATATTTGCGTATGCTATAGCCCATGCCTTCTACATGTGCCTGGGCGCCTGGATCCTGATCGCTTAATATTTTTCCGGACCATCAAAAACCATCTAAGGAACAATAATGATCACTTGTCCATGATTGTTACTCATGTTTTGGCGTTTTAGGGTCATAAAAGTGGAATTCTGCCACATTCCCAGATTTTCGTGTGTTATATATATAGCCCACACCTTCTGCATGGGTCAGGCGCCCGGACCCGGATCGCCTAAAAGTTTAGCAAACCTTTAAAACCGACCTAAGGAAGAATAGTCGCCGCCTCGCCATGGCCGTTACTCATTATTTGGCGTTTTAGGGCAAAAGAACTGGAATTCTACTCAATTCCCATATTTTTGTATGTTATAGCCCATGCCTTCTAATGTGCCTGGGCGGCCGGACCCTGATCGCTTAAAATTTTGTCAGAACATAAAAAAATGACTTAAGGAACAATAGTCACTGCCGAGCCATGATCGTTCCTCATTGTTTGGCGTTTTAGGGCCATAAAACTAGAATATAACCCGATTCCCAGATTTTCGTGTGTTATAGCCCACGCCATCTGTATGCATCTGGACGACTGGACCCGAATCACCTAAAACTTTTACGGCACATAAAATTTACCTAAGGAACAATATTAATCGCCTCGACAAGGTCGTTCCTCATTTTTTACGTTTTAGGGTAATAAACTGGAATTTCGCGTGATTCCAATATTTTCGTGTGATGTAGCCCACGCCATCAGCATGGATCCGGGCAACCAGACACGAGTTGCCTAAAATTTTATCGGCCCATGCAAAACTACCTAAGAAACAATATTCATCACCTTGTCACACTCGTTCTTCATTTTTTGGAATTTAAGTGCCATAAAAGTACAATTTCGCCTGATTATTTTCATGTGCTATAACCCACGCCATCTGCATGCATCCAAGTGACCGGACCAGAATCGCCTAAACGTTTTCTGGCCCATCAATAATGACCTAAGAAATAATAATCATTACCTTTAAACGATCGTTCCAAATTTTTTAGCGTTTTTAATGCCATAAAACCTGAATTTCGCCCGATTTCCAGATTTCCGCTTGCTATATAGCCCACGTCATTTGCATGCATCTGGGCGACCGGACTCGAATCGCCTACAATTTTGCTGGCCCATCAAAAATGACTTAAGGAACAATAGTCATTGCCTCACAACGACCGTTAAAACTAGAATTCTACCTAATTCCCAAATTTGCGTATGCTATTGCCAACGCCATCTTCGTACATCCGGGCAACAGGACCCGAATCACCTAAAAAGTTTATCGTCCCATAAAACAATACATAAGAAACAATAGTCATCGCCTCATGATCGTTCCTTATTTTTTTGTCTTTTTAGGATCATAAAACTTTAAGTCTGCCTGATTCCCAAATTTGCATGTGCAATAAACCATGCCATCTGCATACATTCGGGTGAACAGACACGAATCACCTAAAATTTTGCCGGCCCATTACAAATACCCAATGAACAATTAGTCACTTCCTAGCTGTGACCATTCTTTGTTTTTTGGCGTTTTAGGGCCATAAAATTGGAATTACGCCCGATTCCATATTTTCATATGCTATACCCCACGGTATCTACATACAGACAGGAGACCGGACCCGAATCTCCTAAAATTTTTCCAATCCATAGAACATGACTCTAGGAAAAGTAATCATCGCCTCACCGCCCAAATGTTCCTCATATTTTCGTATTTTAGGGTTATAAAACTAGAATTTCGCCCGATTGTCAGATTTTCATATGCTATAGCCTACGCCATCTGCATGCATCCGGGCGAACAGACACGAATCACCTAAATTTTTGCCGGACCATTAAAAATACCTAAGGAACAATTATTCACTGCCTCGCTACGACCGTTCTTTATTTTTTGGCATTTTAGGGCCATAAAATTGGAATTACGCTCGATTCTAGATTTTCATATGCTATAGCCCACAGCAACTGCATACAGCCGGGAGACCGGACCCGAATCGCCAAAAATATTTTTGGCCCATCATAAATGACCTAAGGAACAATAGTCATCACCTCACCATGACTGTTTCTCATGTTTTGCGTTTTAGACCTATAAAATTGGAATTTCGCACGATTTCCAAATTTTCTTGTGCTATAGCCCATGCCATCTGCATGCATCAATGCGACTAGACCCGAATAGCCATAAATAATGTCGGACTATTGAAAATAACCTAAGGAATAATAGTCATCGCCTCACAATGACCGTTCTTAATTTTGGTTTGGTATTTTAGGGCCATAAAACTAGAATTCTACCTAATTCCCAAATTGTCGTATGTTATTGCCCATGCCATCTTCGTGCATCCGGGCAACCGGACCCGAATCGCCTAAAATTTTGTCGGCCCATGAAAAAATAAATAAGAAGCAATAGTCATCGCCTCATGATCGTTCCTCATTTTTTGGCATTTTAGGATCATAAAACTTTATTTCTGAATGATTCCCAAATTTTCATGTGCAATAACCCATGCCATCTGCATGCATCCGGGCGAACAGACACGAATCGCCTAAATTGTTGCCGGCCCATTAGAAATACCTAAAGAACAATTAGTCAGCGCCTAGCTGCGACCGTTCTTTGGTCTTTGGAATTTTGGGGCCATAAAATTGGAATTACGCCCGATTCAACATTGTCATATGCTATAGCCCACGGCATCTGCATGCAGACGGGAGACCAAACCCGAATCGCCTAAAATTTTTCCAATCCATAAAAAATGACTTTAGGAACAGTAGTCATTGCCTCGCCGCCCAAATGTTCCTCTTTTTTTCACATTTTAGGGTTATAAAACTAGAATTCCGCCCGATTGTCAGAGTTTCATGTGCTATAGCCTACACCATCTGCATGCATCCAGGCGAATAGACATGAATCACCTAAAGTTTTGCCGGCCCATTAAAAATACCTAAGGAACAATTAGTTACCGCCTTTCTATGACCGTTCTTTATTTTATGATATTTTAGGGCCATAAAATTGGAATTATGCCCGATTCCAGATTTTCATATGCTATAGCCCACGGTATCTGCATGCAGCCGGGAGACTGGACCCGAATCCCCTAAAATATTGTCGACCCATCAGAAATGACCTAAGGAAAAATAGTCATCATCTCACCATTGCTGTTTCTCGTTTTTTGCATTTTAGAGCTATAAAATCGTAATTTCGCATGATTTCCAAATTTTCGTGTGCTTGCCCACGCCATCTACCTACATCAAGGCGACCAGACCCGAATAGCCATAACTAATGTCGGACTATTGAAAATGACCTAAGAAACAATAGTCATCGCCTCGCAACGACTGTTCTTAATTTCATTTTGGTATTTTAGGGTCATAAAACTAGAATTCTACCTAATTCCCAAATTTTCGTATGCTATTGCCCACGCCATCTTCGTGCATCCGGGCAACCGGACCCAAATCGCCTTAAATTTTGTCGGCCCATGAAAACAATACATAAGAAACAATAGTCATCGCCTCATGATCGTTCCTCATTTTTAGCGTTTTAGGATCATAAAACTTTAATTCTGCCTGATTCCCAAACTTACATGTGCAATAACCCATGCCATCTGCATGCATCCGGGAGAACAGACATGAATCACCTAAATTTTTCCCGGCCCATTACAAATACCTAAGGAACAATTAGTTACCTTGCTACGACCGTTCTTTATTTTGTGATATTTTAGGGCCATAAAATTGGAATTATGCCTGATTCCAAATTTTCATATGCTATAGCCCACGGCATCTGCATGCAGCCGGGAGACTGGACTCGAATCGCCACAAATATTGTCAACCCATCAGAAATGACCTAAGGAAAAATGGTCATCATCTCACCATGACTGTTTCTCGTTTTTTGCATTTTAGAGCTATAAAATCGGAATTTTGCATGATTTCCAAATTTTCGTGTACTTGCCCACGCCATCTGCCTACATCAAGGCGACCAGACCCGAATAGCCATATATAATGTCGGACTATTGAAAATGACCTAAGGAACAATAGTCATCGCCTCGCAACGACTGTTCTTAATTTCGTTTTGGTATTTTAGGGTCATAAAACTAGAATTCTACCTAATTCCCAAATTTTCGTATGCTATTGCCCATGCCATCTCCGTGCATCCGGGCAACCGGACCCAAATCGCCTAAAATTTTGTCGGCCCATGAAAATAATACATAAGAAACAATAGTCATCGCCTCATGATCGTTCCTCATTTTTGGCGTTTTAGGATCATAAAACTTTAATTCTGCCTGATTCCCAAAATTTCATGTGCAATAACCCATGCCTTCTGCATGCATCCGGGAGAACAGACACGAATCACCTAAATTTTTGCCGGCCCATTACAAATACCTAAGAAACAATTAGTCATCACCTAGATGCGACCTTTCTTTGTTTTCTGGCATTTTTGGGCCATAAAATTGGAACTACACTCGATTCCAGATTTCCATATGATATAGCCCACTGCATCTGCATACAGACGAGAGACTAGACCCGAATCGCCTAACATTTTTCCAATCCATAAAACATGACTTTAGGAATAGTAGTCATCGCTTCTCCGTATAAATGTTCCTCGGTTTTCCGTATTTTAGGGTTATAAAACTAGAATTCCGCCCGATTGTCAGACTTTCATGTGCTATAGCCTACGACATCTGCATGCATCCCGGCGAACAGGCACGAATCACCTAAACTTTCGCCGGCCCATTAAAAATACCTAAGGAACAATTAGTTACCGCCTCGCTACGACCGTTCTTTAGTTTTTGGCATTTTAGGGCCATAAAATTGGAATTACGCCCGATTCCAGATTTGCATATGCTATATAGCCCATGGCAACTACATGCAGCCGGGAGACCGGACCCGAATCGCCAAAAGTATTGTCGGCCCGTAACAAATGACCTAAGGAACAATAGTCATCACCTCACCATTACTGTTTCTCCTTTTGTGTTGCGTGTTAGAGCTATAAAATTGGAATTTCACACGATTTACAAATTTGTGTGTGCTATAGTCTGCGCCATCTGCATGCATCAAGGCGACCGGACGTGAATAGTCATAAATAATGTCGGACTATTAAAAATGACCTAAGGAACAATAGTCATCGCCTCACAACGACCGTTCTTAATTTCGTATTGGTATTTTAGGGCCATAAATCTAGAATTCTACCTAATTCCTAAATTTTTGTATGCTCTTGCCCACACTATCTTTGTGCATCCAGGCAACCGTACCCAAATCGCCTAAAATTTTGTCGACCCATTAAAAAATACATAAGAAACAATAGCCATTGCCTCATGATCGTTCCTTATGTTTTGGCGTTTTAGGATCATAAAACTTTAATTCTACCTGATTCCCAAATTTTCATGTGCAATAACCCATGCCATTTGCATGCATCTGGGCGAACAGACACGAATCACCTAAATTTTTGCCAGCCCAATAAACATACCTAAGGTTCAATTAGTCACCGCCTCTCTACGACCGTTCTTTATGTGTTTTCCTTTTAGGGCCATAAAATTGGAATTGCGCTCGATTATCAAATTTTCATGTGTTATAGCCCACTCCTTCTATATGGACCCGGGCGCCTAGACCCGGATCGGCTAAACTTTTGTCAGACCTTTAAATGACCTAAGGAAGAATAGTCATTGCCTCTCCATGGCTGTTACTCATTATTTGGCATTTTAGGAAAAAAATATTGGAATTCCGCCCAATTCCCATATTTGCGTATGTTATAGCCCATGTCTTCTATATGTGCATGGGCAGCCGGATCCTGATCGCTTAATATTTTACCGGACCATCAAAAACCATCTAAGGAACAATAATGATCACCTGTCCATGGTTGTTACTCATGTTTTGGCGTTTTATGGTCATAAAAGTTGAATTCTGTCACATTTCCAGATTTTTGTGTGTTGTATATATAGCCCACACCTTCGGCATGGGTCAGGCGCCCGGACCCTGATCACCTAAAATTTTGGCGGACCTTTAAAAATGACCTAAGGAAGTATAGTCGCCGCCTCGCCATGGCCGTTACTCATTATTTGGCGTTTTAGGGCAAAAGAACTGGAATTCCACCGAATTCCCATATATTTGTATGTTATAGCCCATGCCTTCTAATGTGCCTAGGCGGCCGGACCCTGGTCGCTTAAAATTTTGTCAGAACATAAAAAAACGACCTAAGGAACAATAGTCATCGCCGATCCATGACCGTTCCTCATTGTTTGGCATTTTAGGGCCATAAAACTAGAATATAACCCGATTCCCTAAGTTTCGTGTGTTATAGCCCACGCCATTTGTTTGCATCTGGACGACCGGACCCGAATCACCTAAAAGTTTTCCGGCACATAACAATTACCTAAGGAACAATATTAATCGCCTCGACAAGGTCATTCCTCATTTTTTTTACGTTTTAGGGCAATACACTGGAATTCCGCGTGATTCCAATATTTTTGTGCGCTGTAGCCCACGCCATCAGTATGAATCCGGGCGACCAGACCCGAGTTGCCTAAAATTTTATCGGCCCGTGAAAAACTACCTAAGAAATAATATTCATCACCTTGTCACACTCGTTCTTCGGTTTTTGGCATTTTAGGGCCATAAAAGTACAATTTCGCCCGATTCTTTTCATGTGCTATAACCCACGCCATCTGCATGCATCCGGGTGACCGGACCCGAATCGCCAAAACGTTTTCTGGCCCATCAATAATGACCTAAGAAACAATAATCATTACCTTTAAACTATCTTTCCAAATGTTTTAGCGTTTTTAATGCCATAAAACTTGAATTTCGCCCGATTTCCAGATTTTCGCTTGCTATATAGCCCACGTCATTTGCATGCATCTGGGCAACCGGACTCGAATTGCCTAAAACTTTTCTGGCCCATCAAAAATGACCTAAGAAACAATATCCATCGCCTCACAATGACCGTTCTTAATTTCGTTTTGGTATTTTAGGGCCATAAAACTAGAATTCTACCTAATTCCCAAATTTTCGTATGCTATTGCCAACGCCATCTTCACACATCCGGGCAACAAGACCCGAATCGCCTAAAAGTTTATCGTCCCATGAAAAAATGCATAAGAAACAATAGTCATCGCCTCATGATCGTTCCTCATTTTTTGGCATTTTAGGATCATAAAATATTAAGTCTGCCTGATTCCCAAATTGTCATGTGCAATAACCCATGCCATCTGCATGCATCCGGGTGAACTGACACGAATCACCTAAAATTTTTCCGGACCATTACAAATACCCAAGGAACAATTAGTCACTGCCTAGCTGCGACCGTTCTTTGTTTTGTGGCATTTTAGGGCCATACAGTTGGCATTACGCCCGATTCCAGATTTTCATATGCTATAGCCCACCTTATCTACATACAGGCGGGAGACCGGACCCGAATCTCCTAAAAGGTTTCCAATCCATGAAAAATGACTTGAGAAACAGTAGTCATCGCCTCGCCGCCCAAATGTTCCTCATTGTTTTGTAGTTTAGGGTTATAAAACTAGAATTCCGCCCGATTGTCAGATTTTCATGTGCTATAGCCTACGCCATCTGCATGCATCCGAGCGAACATACACGACTCACCTATATTTTTGCTGGACCATTAAAAATACCTAAGGAACAATTAGTCACGGCCTCGCTACGACCGTTCTTTATTGTTTGGCATTTTAGGGCCATAAAATTGGAATTACGCCCGATTCCATATTTTCATATGCTATAGCCCACAACAACTGCATGCAGCCGGGAGACCGGACCCGAATCGCCAATAATATTTTCGGCCCATCAAAAAATGACCTAAGGAACAATAGTCATCACCTCACCATGACTATTTCTCGATTTTTGCGTTTTAGAGCTATAAATTTAAAATTTCGCACGATTTCCAAATTTTCTTATGCTATCCGTATGCATCAAGGTGACTAGACCGGAATAGCCATATATAATGTCGGACTATTGAAAATGACCTAAGGAACAACAGACATCGCCTCACAACTACCGTTCTTAATTTCGTTTTGGTATTTTAGGGCCATAAAACTAGAATTCTACCTAATTCCCAAATATTTGTATGCTATTGCCCATGCCATCTTCGTGCATCCGGGCAACCGGACCCGAATCACCTAAAATTTTGTCGGCCCATGAAAAACTACATAAGAAACAATAGTCACCGCCTCATGATCGTTCCTTATTCTTTGGCATTTTAGGATCATAAAACTTTAATTCTGCCTGATTCCCAAATTTTCATGTGCAATAACCCATGCCATCTGCATGCATCCGGGCGAACAGATACGAATCACTTAAATTTTTGCCGGCCCATTAAAAATACCTAAGGAACAATTAGTCACCGCCTAGCTGCGACTGTTCTTTGGTTTTTGATATTTTAGGGCCATAAAATTGGAATTACGCCCGATTCAACATTGTCATATGCTATAGCCCACGTCATCTGCATGCAGACGGGAGAGCGGACTCGAATCGCCTAACATTTTTCCAATCCATAAAAAATGACTTTAGGAATAGTAGTCATCGCCTCGACGTCCAAATGTTCCTCGGTTTTTTGCATTTTAGGGTTATAAAACTTGAATTCCGCCCGATTGTCAGAATTGCATGTTCTATAGCCTACGCCATGTGCATGCATCCCGGCGAACAAACATGAATAACCTAAATTTTTGTCGGCCCATTAAAAATACCTAACGAATAATTAGTCACCGCCTCGCTATGAACGTTCTTTAATTGTTGGCAATTTAGGGCCATAAAATTGGAATTACGCCCGATTCTAGATATTCATATGCTATAGCCCACGGCATCTGCATGCAGCCGGGAGACCGGACCTGAATCGCCAAAAATATTGTCAGCCTATAAACAAGGACCTAAAGAACAATAGTCATCACCTCACCATGACTGTTGCTCGTTTTTGGCGTTTTAGAGCTATAAAATTTCTAATTTCGCACGATTTACAAATTTTCGTGTGTTATAGCCCACGCGATCTGCATGCATCAAGGCGACCAGACCCGAATAGCCATAAATAATGTCGGACTATTGAAAATGACCTAAGGAACAATAGTCTTCTCCTCACAATGACCGTTCTTAATTATTTTTGGTATTTTAGGGCCATAAAACTAGAATTCTACCTAATTCCTAAATTTTCGTATGTTATTGCCCACGCCATCTTTGTACATCCGAGCAATCGTACCCGAATCGCCTAAACTTTTGTCGGCCCAATAAAAATACCTAAGGTTCAATTACTCACTGCCTCTCTACGACCGTTCTTTATTTGTTTTCATTTTAGGGCCATAAAAGTGGAATTTTGCTTGATTATCAAAGTTTCATGTGTTATAGCCCACTCCTTCTATATGGACCCGGGCACCCAGACCGGGATCGCCTAAACTTTTGTCGGACCTTTAAAAATGACCTATGGAAGAATAGTCACTGCCTCTCCATGGCCGTTACTCATTTTTTGGCATTTTAGGGCAAAAATATTGGAATTCCGCCCAATTCCCATATTTTCGTATGTTATAGCCCACGCCTTCTACATGTGCCTGGGCGGCTGGATCTTGATCGCTTAATATTTCGCCGGACCATCAAAAACCATCTAAGGAACAATAATGATCACCTGTCCATGATTGTTACTCATGTTTTGGCGTTTTAGGGTCATAAAAGTGAAATTCTGCCACATTCCCAGATTTTCGTGTGTTGTATATATAGCCCACACCTTCTGCATGGGTCAGGCGCCCGGACCCGGATCGCCTAAAATTTTGGCGGACCTTTAAAAACGAACTAAGGAAGA
>AWOL01S0224801.1:0-10959 GCA_000715115.1 Nicotiana otophora | reverse complement strand
CTGAACTTATTTGTAATCATGAAATCTCTACGTACTAGAATTATTGAGTTGTGATCCATGTTAAAAATTATGTTTAGGCTACATGCTTATTCTGTTGGGACCCACCGAGGCCATTACTGCCGTTGAGTTATTTGCTTACATTAAAATTTCATATTCAGTCATGATCATTCATTTTATATCATATCTCAGTCTCTGTTGCTATATATTGGCACTTCATATCATCATTTTTGTGCTAGTTTCATGGCATTGTGGGCCCAAAGAGACTGGAGAGATTGATGACCGAGTGAGGCCGAGGGCTTGATTGTGAGGTTATTGATACTATAGCATGTGAGTTGTCCGTGCGGATCCATATATTGCTACTATTGCACGTGATTTGTCCGTGCAACATATAAGTTATCCGTGCAGATCCAGATATTGATATTATAGCACATGAGTTGTCCGTGCAGCACGTGAGTTGTCTGTGCGGATTATAGCGCTTACGCTGAAGAAGCCCCTATGTAGTCTGCACACACCTCTAGTAAGCGCAGTCACGAATACATGAGCGTGAAGAGTGCCACAGATAATAGTCTAAATAAACACTATTTTNTGACGATTATTTATCGTAATTTCGGATTTTGTGGGAAAAGTTGTATTTTCATATGGAATTAATTCCTATAATTCGTGTTGACTGAATTGAATTAATTGTGACTAGATTCGAGTCGTTCGGAAGTTGATACGCGCAGAATGGAATTTTTGTGGCATTGTTTAGCTTGCTCGATATTGGACTCGGCTTGTTCCAGGTAAGTAACATTTCTAAACTTAGTGCTGAGGGTATGAAACCCCTAGTTTGTGTTATGTGTTTGTTGTTGAGGTGACACAAATGCTAAGTGACGGGCATGTGGGCATGCACCGTGTGAATTGTAACTCCGTTATTTCTGTGGTGCTGTGTAGTTACCTGAACTTATTTGTAATCATGAAATCTCTACGTACTAGAATTATTGAGTTGTGATCCATGTTAAAAATTATGTTTAGGCTACATGCTTATTCTGTTGGGACCCACCGAGGCCATTACTGCCGTTGAGTTATTTGCTTACATTAAAATTTCATATTCAGTCATGATCATTCATTTTATATCATATCTCAGTCTCTGTTGCTATATATTGGCACTTCATATCATCATTTTTGTGCTAGTTTCATGGCATTGTGGGCCCAAAGAGACTGGAGAGATTGATGACCGAGTGAGGCCGAGGGCTTGATTGTGAGGTTATTGATACTATAGCATGTGAGTTGTCCGTGCGGATCCATATATTGCTACTATTGCACGTGATTTGTCCGTGCAACATATAAGTTATCCGTGCAGATCCAGATATTGATATTATAGCACATGAGTTGTCCGTGCAGCACGTGAGTTGTCTGTGCGGATTATAGCGCTTACGCTGAAGAAGCCCCTATGTAGTCTGCACACACCTCTAGTAAGCGCAGTCACGAATACATGAGCGTGAAGAGTGCCACAGATAATAGTCTAAATAAACACTATTTTTTGAATCTAAATAAACAACAATGATTAAATAGAAGGGGACTTTAGGGTTACGGACGTCGTTCACCTATACCTCAAGTGTCCACAAGTAGCTGGATCCGGGCAATCTAACTAAGCGCTGTTGGAATCAACTCCGGTACTACATATGCAATCTGTCGCGGCACGTAGCCTGATCCCACCATATCCTCATCTGTCAATATCATAATCCGTCCTTATTCCACTATTTCAGTTTATTACCTTTCGATTTCCTTTGCGGCATGAAACCCGCTCCCCAAACAATTTCAATCATCAACATAAACAATCTAACAACCAAATTTCCAAGAATTTCTACATCAAGAGGGCAAATGTACAAGGCAATAAAGAACCACAGAATAATCAAGGAATCTCTAACAACTTGAAGTCTCAACTTTACCAATTCATCGGTATCTAACCACTAAACAACTCACGTAAGTGAAACCACATTATAGATTGCAACAAATATTATAAAACAATAGAACAAGTAAGGTATATGACAATTAAAGTATGCAATTAAGATAGATGAAAGCAGATAGGAAATAAGAAGGAGTCATGTAAAGAATGGGCAGATATAGAAAAAGGGACAATTAAATGACAAGTAACAGATATGGCATGAAAGTCTATTGATGACATATAACAGTTAAGGCAAAAAGCAAGAATATCATGTAACTAAAGCATGGAAATAAATATCAAATTCCTGCCGGCTAAATCCCATGACGGCCTATATACACTCGTCACATCACATATACGTCGTTTCCCCACAAAATGCAGATAACACATAGTTCAAGAATTTCTAATTTCCTTAAGTCAAGGTTAGACCCAACACTTACCTCACTCCGCGAATTAAAGCAATCAACCAACCACGTCCTTGCCTTTTGAACAAGTCTCCAAACCAACCGAATCTAGCAAATTATCGATCAAATGATTTAAAATAGGCTTTAGAAACTACCTATTAATGAAAGACATTAATTTTGATCATTGTTAAAATGTCAAAAGAGTCAACCTTGTGCCCGCTTGGTCAAAAAGCAAGGTTCGAACCAAAATCCGATTACACATTCACCCCCGAGATCGGTTATGTGATTTGTTTCGAAATCTTACTTCAATTTGAGGTCTAAATCTCAATTTTACAAAATTCCCAATTTCTACCATAATTTCTACCATGGAAATCCTAAATTTCATGTCCATGTCTCATGAATAATAATGGGTAATTGAAAAGAAATGGATTAGAGTTACTTACCAATGAATTCGGGAACAAAAATCTCTTGAAAAATCGCCTCTAGAATATTTAGGGTTGAGAAATGGTGTAAAATGAGCTAACGCTCAATTTCCCCCTATTTTACCCAGCTACGGATGTCGCAATTGTGAAGTCTTATTCGCAATTGCGAGCATCGCAAATTCCAAACAAGGGTCGCAAATATGAGCCCGGCCTCAGAAGTCCAGATGTGGCAATTGCGACAATATGATCGCAAAAGTGAAGATCCTACCTTCACAATTGCTGCAGAAATCTTTGANTAATTGAAAAGAAATGGATTAGAGTTACTTACCAATGAATTCGGGAACAAAAATCTCTTGAAAACTCGCCTCTAGAATATTTAGGGTTGAGAAATGGTGTAAAATGAGCTAACGCTCAATTTCCCCCTCTTTTACCCAGCTACGGATGTCGCAATTGTGAAGTCTTATTCGCAATTGCGAGCATCGCAAAAGTGAAGATCCTACCTTCACAATTGCTGTAGAAGTCTTCGGAATTGTGAAGATGCTCTATTGTGCCAGACACCACNGCTGTTGGAATCAACTCCGGTACTACATATGCAATCTGTCGCGGCACGTAGCCTGATCCCACCATATCCTCATCTGTCAATATCATAATCCGTCCTTATTCCACTATTTCAGTTTATTACCTTTCGATTTCCTTTGCGGCATGAAACCCGCTCCCCAAACAATTTCAATCATCAACATAAACAATCTAACAACCAAATTTCCAAGAATTTCTACATCAAGAGGGCAAATGTACAAGGCAATAAAGAACCACAGAATAATCAAGGAATCTCTAACAACTTGAAGTCTCAACTTTACCAATTCATCGGTATCTAACCACTAAACAACTCACGTAAGTGAAACCACATTATAGATTGCAACAAATATTATAAAACAATAGAACAAGTAAGGTATATGACAATTAAAGTATGCAATTAAGATAGATGAAAGCAGATAGGAAATAAGAAGGAGTCATGTAAAGAATGGGCAGATATAGAAAAAGGGACAATTAAATGACAAGTAACAGATATGGCATGAAAGTCTATTGATGACATATAACAGTTAAGGCAAAAAGCAAGAATATCATGTAACTAAAGCATGGAAATAAATATCAAATTCCTGCCGGCTAAATCCCATGACGGCCTATATACACTCGTCACATCACATATACGTCGTTTCCCCACAAAATGCAGATAACACATAGTTCAAGAATTTCTAATTTCCTTAAGTCAAGGTTAGACCCAACACTTACCTCACTCCGCGAATTAAAGCAATCAACCAACCACGTCCTTGCCTTTTGAACAAGTCTCCAAACCAACCGAATCTAGCAAATTATCGATCAAATGATTTAAAATAGGCTTTAGAAACTACCTATTAATGAAAGACATTAATTTTGATCATTGTTAAAATGTCAAAAGAGTCAACCTTGTGCCCGCTTGGTCAAAAAGCAAGGTTCGAACCAAAATCCGATTACACATTCACCCCCGAGATCGGTTATGTGATTTGTTTCGAAATCTTACTTCAATTTGAGGTCTAAATCTCAATTTTACAAAATTCCCAATTTCTACCATAATTTCTACCATGGAAATCCTAAATTTCATGTCCATGTCTCATGAATAATAATGGGTAATTGAAAAGAAATGGATTAGAGTTACTTACCAATGAATTCGGGAACAAAAATCTCTTGAAAAATCGCCTCTAGAATATTTAGGGTTGAGAAATGGTGTAAAATGAGCTAACGCTCAATTTCCCCCTATTTTACCCAGCTACGGATGTCGCAATTGTGAAGTCTTATTCGCAATTGCGAGCATCGCAAATTCCAAACAAGGGTCGCAAATATGAGCCCGGCCTCAGAAGTCCAGATGTGGCAATTGCGACAATATGATCGCAAAAGTGAAGATCCTACCTTCACAATTGCTGCAGAAATCTTTGAAATTGTGAAGATGCTCTATTGTGCCAGACACCACAAATGTGACCAAGTGATCGCAAAAGCGATCCTGGGCAGTTCGCAAATGCGAACAATTTCCTTGCAAATTCAAGGTTACCCAATCTCACACCCTGCTCGTAAATGCGAATATTTGTCCGTAAAAGCGAGGCTCTCAATTACGATCCAAACCTCGCAAATGCGAGATCCGAACTGGACACCAAAACTGGGCACTGTACCAGCAGTTCTTCACTATTCAAACTCATTCAAAACGCGTCCGAAACTCATCCGAGCGTCTAGGGCTCAAACTAAACATGCACACAAGTGTAATAACATCCCATGAACTCACTCGCGCCATCAAATCACCAAACTAACATCTAAAACTTCAAATCGAACATCAAAATGAATGAAATTTCAAAGGAAGCTCAAGAACAAATAAAATCACAGCTAAGCGACAGAATCATGTCAAATCAACTCCGAATTGCACTAAATTTTGCACACAAGTTTCAAATAGTAATACAGACCTATACCAAGTATCAATTTAAAATCTGAACCCGTTATCCATGAAGTGAACTTACGGACAAACTTAGAAAATTTCCAAACTTTCGAAATACTAGCTTTCCCCAAAACAAGTCAAATCAACCTAGGGACCTCCAATTTCAATTCCGGAGATACGCCCAAGTCCAAAATCACGATACAGACCTACCAGAATTTTCAAAACACTGATCCGATGTCGTTTTCACAAAATGTTGACCGTAGTCAACTCAAGTTATTTTTAAAGTCAAGAATCATATTGTCTTCAAATTGTCACATAAAAGCTTTTCAAAAAGCGATACGGACCATACACACAAACCCAAAATATCAAACGGAGCTAATGGGGGTCTCGGAGCACGAAAATAAGGGCTAGTACTCAAAATGACCTATCGAGTTATCAAATTCTCCCCCTCTAAAAGAAACGTTCATCCTCGTATGGACATAGAAATGTACATAGAACAGTGAAAAGGTGGGGGTATCTACTCTGCATATCATACTCGGACCCCCACGTAGCTGCCTTGATAGACTGACCTCTCCGTTGCACTCTAACAAAAGGATAACTCTTTGACCTCAAGTTCTGGATTTGCCGTTCTAGAATAGCCATCGGCTCCTCCTCAAGAGTTAAATCCTTGTCCAATTAGACTGAGTTGAAATCTAATACATGGGACGGATCACCGTGATGCTTCCGAAATATGAAAACATGGAACACCGGGTGAATTGCTGATAAGGTAGGTGGCAATGCAAGCTCGTAGGCCACCTCACCAACTCTCTCAAGAATCTCAAAGGGTGGGATATACCTAGGGCTCAACTTGCCCTTCTTCCCAAACCTCATCACGCCCTTCATGGGTGAAACTCGGAGCAAAACCCTCTCTCCAGCCATGAATGTAACATCACGAATTCTCTGATCGGCATAACTTTTCTGCCTAGACTATGCTGTATGAAGCCGATCCTGAATCATCTTGACCTTCTCCAAGGCATCCCGAACCAAATCAGTACCCAACAACCGAGCCTCTCTCAGCTCAAACCAACCAACTGGAGAATGACACTGCCTCCCATATAAGGCCTCATAAGGAGCCATGTGACTACTAGATTGGTAGTTGTTATTGTAGGCCAACATTGCAAGCGGCAAGAACTGATCCCACGAATCGCCGAAATACACAACACATGTGCAGAGCTTATCCTCCAAGATTTTAATGGTACGCTCGGACTGCCCGTCCGTCTGGGGGTGGAATGCTATACTAGAATCAAACCTGTGCCTTGCTCACGCTGTACTACCCTCCAGAAATACGATGTGAACTGTGTGCCCCAATCAGAAATAATGGACATCGAAACACCGTGAAGGAGAACAATCTCGCGTATATAGTTCTCAGCCAGTCGCTCTGAAGAATATGTAGCTGCCACCGGAATGAAATGCGCCAAATTGGTCAACCTATCCACAACGACCCATAATGCGTCAAATTTCTTCAAAATCCGTGGGAGCCCAACAACTAAATACATGGTAATATACTTCCACTTCCACTCAGGAATCTCAAGTCTCTAAAATAAACCTCCATGCCCTTAATGCTCGTACTTCACTTGCTGATAGTTCAAACACCAAGCCACATGCTCTACTATATCTTTATTAATTCTTCTCCACCAATAATACTTCCTCAAATCTTTGTACATCTTGGCAGCACCCGGATAAATAGAATACATCGAACTGTGGGCCTTCACAAGAATTAACTCACGTAGCCCATCCATATTAGGCACACAAATCCGACCCTGCATCCGCAACACCCTATCATCACCAATAGAAACCTTCTTGGCATCATCGTGATGCACCAAGTCCTTAAGGAAAAGCAAACAGGGGTCGTGATACTGATGCGCTCAAATAGAGAAGACCGAGAGATTGCGCAGGTAAGAACCCGACTAGGCTCCAAAACATCTAACCTCACAAACTGATTAGTCAAAGCGTGGACATCGGATGCTAGCGGTCTCTCACCAACTCGAATATATGCAAGGCTACCCATACTCACAACCTTTCTACTCAAGGCATCGGCCACCATATTGGCCTTCCTGGGATGGTACAAATGGTAATATCATAGTCTTTTAACAGCTCTAACTACCTCCATTGCTTCAGATTTAGATCCCTTTTCTTAACACAAGTGTTGTAGACTCCGATGATCTATGAATACCTCACACGACACGCCATAGAGGTAATACCTCCAAATCATCAATGCATGAAAAATAGCTTCCAATTGTATGTCATAAACAGGGTAATTCTTCTAATGAACCTTCAGCTGCCGAGACGCGTAGGCAATCACTCTACCATCTTGCATCAACACCACGCCAAGCCCAATATGTGACGCATCACAATACACAATGTAGGATCCCGAACCCGTAGGCAGCACCAATACCGGAGCTGTAATCAAAGCAGTCTTGAGCTTCTGAAAGCTCAACTCACACTCATCAGACCACCTGAATGGGGCACCCTTATGGGTCAATCTAGTAAATGGGACTGCGGTAGATGAAAACCCCTCCATGAACTGGTGATAATAACCCGCCAAACCCAGGAAGCTCTGAATCTATGTAGCTGAAGTAGGTCTAATTTAGTTTTAAACTTCCTCAATCTTCTTAGGATCCACTTTAATGCCCTCGGAAGATACCACATGCCCCAAAACAATAACTGAATCCAGCCAAAACTCACACTTTGAGAACTTGGCATATAAATGACTATCTATCAAGGTCTGATGTACAACCCAAAGATGCTGCTCTTGCTCCTCTTGACTCCGGGAGTTGACTAAAATATCATCAATGAAGACGATCACAAAAAAAATCTAGATAAAGATTGAATACCCCATTTATCAAATCCATAAATGTTGTTAGGGCATTTGTCAAGCCAAATGACTTCACTAGGAACTCATAATGCACATACCGATTCCGGAATACTGTCTTAGGGACATCCGATGCCCTAATCTTCAATGTAGTCAGATCTCAAATCAATCTTCGAAAACACTATGGCACCCTAAAGCTGGTCAAGTAAGCACACTTTGGCAAAGGATACTAGTTCTTGATAGTGACTTCGTTCAACTGCCGATAATCAAAACACATCCTCATCGTGCCATCCTTCTTCTTCACAAACAACACTAGTGCACCTCAGGGCGAGATACTAGGTCTAATGAATCCCTTATCAAGCAAATCCTGCAACTACTCCTTTAGTTCCTTCAAATTAGCTGGGGCCATACGGTATGGTGGAATAGAAATTGGTTGAGTGCCCGGAGCCAAGTCAATACAAGAGTCAATATCTTTGTCAGGTGGAATCCCTAGCAGATCTGCAGGAAACACCTCTGGAAACTCATGCACAACTGGTACCGAATCCATGGAATGAACCTGCGTAGTAGGATCACGGATATAGGCCAAACATGCTAGACACCCCTTATCGACCATATGTCGAGCCTTCACATAAGGAATGACCCTGCTAGTAGAATGGCCAGGAGTCCCTCTCCACTCTAATAGAGGCAACTCCGACATAGCTAAGATCACCATCTTGGCGTGGCAGTCCAATATGGCGTGATAAGGTTATAGCCAATCCATGCCCAAAGTATCATCAAAGTCCACCATATCAAGAAGTAGGAAATCCACACTACTCTCAAGGCTCCCGAAAAAAGCCACACACGAGCAATAAACACGATCTACAACAATGGAATCTACTTGTTACATCCCGTACTATAATACTAGGATGAGTCGTAGTAATCCATATGATCTTGAAGCAATTAATACCATTAACGAGGTTATAAAAGATTTGTGATTATGTTATTATAAGACCCCATAAGTTTAAAAACTTTGATACTATTATATACATTTGATATGGTATTTTGAATGGAATATTTTTGTAAAAGAAGGTTTGAAAAATATGATTTTATATAGTTATTAATATTACTACTTTCGAATATGCTTTAAATTATACACAGAATATAAAAAGTTTATGAGATTTTCTTTATTGTAAAGATAGAAATTATTTTATCACAAGAAAAAAAGGTTATCCTTTACCATTTTAAGAATTAAGCGTACGAAAATTTGTACTTTTTATATGAGATTAGGAAAATTAGAAGTTGAGAAAATATATGTATTTTTTTACAAGGATGTTTTAATGAAATAATATTGTATGTATTGATTTTATATGGTACCATGATTTATTAATATTTTAATAGTAGTACTTTAGGATGAAAACAAGACTATTCTCGAGATTATAAGTATTTATGCTATGTCAAACAAGTGATAAGTAAATTCGTGAAGGTGAGAGAGTAAGCAAATCGAAGAAAATGAATTTTGTCGAAATTTGACATTTTGAAATAAAATACGGCCCAAGCTACAATACCCCGTATTTATGGACTAGTGCCATACAAGGTACCGTATGACCATGATAGTAAGGTATATAAAGTGTGTTAAAAGTGAGTAGTAGTTTTAAGTAATTTGAGATAATTCCTAATTATGTGAATAATTGGATAATTATTGGTTAATTAGAGATTAACAAGTTGATTAGGAAATTGGTGGATAATTAGTTAAAATCTTTTGGATAAACCTTTGAAACTTTAACGTGGTAGCAATATATATTCTATATTATGACTCTTAAGTTACTATGAAAGGTGAAAACATTTAAAGTAATAACTACCTTATCTCATTTGGTTGAATAAGGGTTATCAAGAAAGCCAAAAAAGGGTACGACTATATTCATTTTCCATTCTTTTAGAGAATAACATCCCATTCTTTATTAGTAACATTGTTCATAAATTTTAAAGAGGGATGCTAATATTTGCAAAGTGACGATGGAGCTTAAACAATTCACTTAAAATTTCGAAGCGTGATATTTACAATTCTAAGGGAGTACGGTGCAATCTTTCTCAAGAATGTCATACAGATTTTTCCCTATTTCGATCTGCCATTACGTGTTTCGGCGCAAAAGACGTGTGTTAGAGGAATTGTCAAGAGAATCTGTCCAGGTATATTAAGGCTATCCCTTATTTCCTTTTGGCATGATCCAAGTAACGATATGTAAATGTACTGTTATTCCATAAATGGTTCTACTCTTAGCAGTTAAGGATGTCTATGTTATTCATTCCGTTAAAGTTATATTCAAGTATGTCGAAGTACATTTCTATGTCTCTATTGAGGTATATGATAAAGATGTTAATGTTTATAATATAGTGATACATGCATCTTCATGCATTTACCATCGTGCTACGACCGGTTGGGCAGTCATGCATATTCATTTACCACCGTGCTACGGCCGGTTGGGCAGACATGCATATTCATTTACCATCGTGCTATGACCGGTTGGGCAGTCATGCATATTCATTTACCACCGTGCTATGGCCGGTTGGGCAAACATGCATATTTATTTACCATCGTGCTACGGCCGGCTGGGCAGACATGCATATTCATTTACCACCGTGCTACGACCGGTTGGGCAGTCATGCATATTCATTTACCACCGTGCTATGGTCGGTTGGGCAGACATGCATATTCATTTACCACCATGCTACGGCCGGTGTGGCGCAGTAACACATTTACCATCGAGCTACGGCCGGTCAAGCAGTCATGCATTTACCACCAAGCTATGGCCAGTTGGGCAATTACACATTTACCACCGAGCTACGGCCGGTCGGTCAGTCACGTATTTACCATCGCGCTACGGCCGGTCGGGCAGTTACCACTGATCAGTTGGGCAGTCATGCAT
>AWOL01S0224798.1:0-17973 GCA_000715115.1 Nicotiana otophora | reverse complement strand
TAACATATCTTTCTTATTGTACTATCATTGGTAACTGGGCCAACATAGCCACAACTCGTAATGTATAACTATCAGTGGGAAACACTATATCAATGAACCATCTTTCTTAAAATATGAATATATATGGGCCGTCAAGGCCTATGACATACTGTATAAAATGAACCTCTGTCTACAAAGCCTCTAAGAGTATTTGACATCAAATGGGACAGGGTACCGACCTACCCATAAGTCTGCATCAAAATTCAGACACGATAACTCAGAGACTCGGCTGCACTCCGAATGAGGTGGAGTCTTACCGATCCTTCGCTGAATGCTAACCTCGGCTCCTATAAGGGCTCGTCAAACTGATTTTCTATACCTACAGGCATGAATGCAGCATCCCCAACAAAGAACATCCGTACGAATAATGTACCGAGTATGTAAGGTATAACAATAAGTATATAAAAGACATGGAAGAAACATGGAGTACATGACTTAACCTGTAAGTCTGGATGACTCTGTAATTCATGAAATACTTATAGTGTCATGCCTATGCGTATAAATGTTATGTCGTGCATAAGTACATATGTTCATAACATCATCAAGCCTCTGAGGGCATCCCATCATATCATCTGGGCCACTGTGGGCAAAATCATCAACGTATACCAGCTGATCAGGTGGTGGTATGTATATAACGTTGTAACCTTTTTTCCATATCCCATATACATATATATATATATATATATACGTCTATATAATGTCATCTGGTCATGGGTCAATTTATATGTATATAAATGCAATGCATGAGAAATATGTCAATACAATCTCTCAGAATGTCATAAGACCATTATGCCTTTGATTAATATCATGAAGTAAACTTTTTCAACTTACATATTTTTCTGAGACCCATGAACAGAAGATGTAATAATAAGATACATGGGAATTCAAGAACATAGGTATATCTAATACTTCTATGAATAGAGTCATTTATGGAAGTTGTGCATTTGTTCGTTTTGTTTGTGTCGTATGTATCATGCCAAAAGGAAAGAATGGATAACCTTAACATACCCTAATTGGTCATAAGAACATGAGAAGGTCTTAGATGAACAATCAAACTTGGATCATATTCAAAATAATTATTCTCAAGGTGTTGGCATGAATTCCTAAAGAATTATCCTTAACTAAGCTTGAATGAAGGGTGTTGAACGTTATAGTAGCTTTGCCAAGAATGAGAGCACACCAAATGAACAAAAAAATAGTCACAAATCTTCTAAGTATGTGTTTGAATGGGTGTGGGCTCACTTCTGGTGGTGGCTTAGCCACATAACTTTAGTTGCCACCTTTTAATTTGATTTACGAATCACTTAGTTTGATTTATGTTGCTGCCACGTTGATGTTTACCCATTCCCAACCAATTAACCACTAACACCTTAATTTATTGTTAATCTCCTACTAAAATCTATAATTACCCGATTATCCATAAAATTAAGAATTATATAAAATTACTTAAAATACTACTCACTTTTAACACATCTTATACACCTTACTATCATGCTCATGTGGTACTTTGTATGGCTCTAGTCCATAAATAATGGGTATTTTAGCTCGAGCCGTATTTTATCCCAAAATGTCAAACTTTGACGAAAATTTATTTTCTTCGATTTGCTTACCCTCTCACCTTAACGAATTTACTTATTACTTGTTTGAAATAGCATAATGCTTATAATCTCAAAATAATCTCATTCCTGAACTTACGTCGATTAACTTACGATGAAACTTTAACGTACAAAAATGCGGGATGTAACATCTCATTTCCGAGCTTTCATTGATTTTGTTTATGGTGTACTTTCACGAACGAAAGTATGGGGTGTAACATCATCCCCCCCCTCCCCCCTCCCTGTAACATTCGTCCTCGAATGTTGACTGATGCACTTATCTTTCTCATTACCCATAGTTCTTGTGAATACTTTGGTACTCCTGTTTCCATCTAGGCAACTGTTCTGTGAAGAATCCCAAAGGCTAGGGCATTCCCCCCATTTAGGCCTCTTTCTCACACCACGACTCGTGGTAGGAATCCTTCCGATCTTGTAACTGTTGCTACCTTTTATCGTGCAACATGTACGACTCTGACATTGTAAGTGCGCCTATGTGACTCTTCTCTCCGTTTGCCTCCAGCTTTTAGCGAATCTCTAGGCCTAACTTTGTAACCATGTACATAGCTTAATAAGATGTCCCTCTGGGCATCTATAGGTATACTAAAGTTCTTCGTTCGGTACTTTGTCAAACTTACGAATATTGTTATATCTTATTTCATAGACCTGGTTATTCATCCGTATGACTTTACTGCATCTAGGTAGGTCATAATATACCATAACTCTTACCTTGGTTTTATTATTATCAAGGTGTGATACCCAATTCTAGGTTACTCTCTCGCTTCTTATCATAGATGTATAAATCCAAGTCCTTCAATGCTTCCTTAATATTGTTCATCTAAAGGATGGAATCCTTATCTCCTCTCATACGTTGGAACTTTATCCATCTATTTTCGATTCACCTTAATGCTGATCCATAATCTACCACTGATAACTTGACCTCTTATGCAACACTACTGCTAGGCCTCACGTCTCATTGGGGACATCTGGAGTAATTAGACCGATCCACCTAGGGGTGATGTCATACTTCCATACCTATATTTCATAGCATCCCAATGTGATTTACTTACGTGGGTATTTTAATCCTGTACAATTCTTGAAATCCCACTTTTTGTCTTTTTCAAATCATTACTCAATCGAAGGCCCAATGTCATCCTTCATTTGTCACAATTACGTCCTCATTCTATTACCAGGGCAGCATTCCATCTCTTCTAAATGCTACTAGTCTTAGACTCCTTTGAGTTCATTCAGGCTATAATGAGCTTTCTACAACTTAAAGAAACCATTAGCTCTCTTATTTTCATGGGCTTAATCCTGAGGACTTATCCCTTCTTATCACCTTCTCACTCGCCCTTTCTTATCCTTACTCCTGTCTTCCTAAAACCTTGTTGCTTTACCATACTTTAGCTTGTGACCTATACATATCTATTTATACTACTCGCAACCTTCCTTCAACTTGCTTGCACCATAGATTTTCTTGTGTTATTTTAGAACATCAAGCGAGACACCACATCATCTCTAACTCTTCTTTACTCTCTTAACAAGATTTCTCGGTACCTAGAAACCATAGGCTGGAAGATATGCCGCTGTCGATGCCACTATCGATACTGAATCCCAGCGCATCTAGCCTTCTATCCGAAGTATGGACTATTCCCAACCTTTTATAAATGAATCTCGTACGTTGTTCACTTTTACCTTACTTACCTTAAAATCTCGCATCACATCTTCTATCTCTTTCATGACCTCCTTTCCACATAGGTAAAATTCTTATTCACAACTTGAAACTCTATTATAATACTTTCACCTCTGGTGTATACATTATCCGGTGAGAGCTTCATACTGACTTCTTATAAGGCGGGTACTTTTCTAACTGGCTTTATCGTAGAGCCGTTATAGAATATGGCTACTGTACTATCTCTCTTGTACCTCTGACATTAAGAGCGATTCTGCAATGTCCTCAATCACGATTTCTATAATTTTCTGGGTCCAATAATAAGACTCATGATTTACTTTGTTGTTGTAACTCTTTAGTTTCCTCTTCCTTCTGATCGGCCTTTATGTAGGCTTAAGATATCTTCCGATTTGCGGCTCATGGTATTACTTTAGCCTTTCTTAAAGTCTATGGAATATCCAGGATACAATCTTCTAACAATTCAATCCTTTGTTTATGACCTAGACTCAATTCTTTCTTTTAACTTATACCGGAGTCTTCTACGGCTGTATGATTGTCAACATATATGCTGCATGGATAATACTCCAAAATCTTAAGTGCGTTCATAACGTAACTAACTCTGGATCATTGATTGAATAATTCCTTCTGTTCCTTCTCTGCTTCCTTTAAACGTAAGCTATTACTTTTCCCGATTTTTTTATCCCCTTGTTGCGTGCATACTTAACTTATCTTAGTTCCCACGCATGCCGAAAATTTTGTGCAATTCATATGGTCTCGAATATTACTTTTGGTTTTACTCCCCGCTCATTAGCCATGGTAGGTGCCCCTTTTTTTTGGAGTGCATACAATTTTTTATTGAGACTGTTGTTACACGACTATTTCCTCTTTAGGTCACTATGCTTAGGTTGAAGCCTTTTTCCTTATTTCCTCAGCTAATATTTCAATGTAGTACTTAGGGATGATCCTCTAACTCTTGTAAAGCTATGATCTTATCACATTGTATGCTTGATGGAATTTTTGATAATTATATTTCTCACTTATAATTATCCGAAGTTACTTATCTCCACGGCCTTGTGCTTCTAGGGTTGCTTCTGAACTAATATATTTGACTGACTTCCCAGTGGTACTCTCTTTTATTTCCGTAACACTCATATGGTACCTTTAACTACCCCATTGCTATCTGAATAATTCTCAAGGATTACAATATCATAACTGTGAGACTGAATTCACTATGTTGAGGTTCACTATGTTTATCTCGTACGATCTGTTGATTTGTCTGTATCCTCTTGTCTAGAAATAACTAGGCTCTTCCTGAATTAACCGCTAAGTACTTGTTGGTCCATTCTCATATCAACTCCGCGTAATCTTTCTTGGGTTATTTCCTTTGTCTTAACTTACGTCTCGCACTGGCTCCTTATCTATAAATAACATCTCGGGCAGGAACCCATACTTCCTCTCCTTGACGTCGTGCTTGCATAATGTTCTGGAATCGTAGCATATCTGTAGGCTTTGAATAAGTGCTATAAGGGCTCGTCAAACTGATTTTCTATATCTGCAGGCATGAATGCAGCGTCCCCAATAAAGGACGTCAGTACGAATAATGTACCGAGTATGTAAGGCACATAAATAAGTATCTAAAAGACATGGAGGAAACATGGAGTACATGACTCAACCTGTAAGTCTGGATGACTCTGTAAATCATGAAATACTTATAGTGTCATGCATATGCGTATGAATGTCATGTCGTGCATAGGTATATGTGTTCATAACATCATCAAGCCTCTGAGGGCATCTCATCGTATCATCTCGGCTACTATGGGCAACGTATACCAGCTGATCAGGTGGTGGTGCGTATATAACGTCGTAGCCTTTTCCCATATCCCATATACATATATATACATATATACGCGTATATAACGCCATCTGGTCATGGGTCAATGTACATGTATATGAATGCAATGCATGAGAAGTACGTCAATAAAATCTCTCGGAATGTCATAAGACCATTATGCCTTTGATTAATATCATGAAGTAAACTTTTTCAACTTACATATTTTTCTAAGACCCATGAACAGAAGATGTAATAATAAGACACATGGGAATTCAAGAACATAGGCACCCTTTAATACTTCTATAAATAGAGTCATTTATGGAAGTTGTGCATTTGCTCGTTTCGTTTGTGTCGTATAGATCATGCCAAAAGGAAAGAAGGGATAACCTTAACATACCTTAATTGCTCATAAAAACTCGAGAAGGTCGTAGATGAACATTCAAACTTGGATCATATTCAAAATAATTATCCTCAAGGTGTTGGCATGAATTCCCAAAGAATTATCCTTAACTAAGCTTGAATGAAGGGTGCTGAACGTTATTGTAGCTTTGCCAAGAATGAGAGCACACCAAATGAAGAAACAATAGTCACAAATCTTCTAAGTATGTGTTTGAATGGGTGTGGGCTCACTTCTGGTGGTGGCTTAGCCACATAACTTTAGTTGCCACCTTTCAATTTGATTTATGAGTCACTTAGTTTGATTTATGTTGCTACCACGTTGATGTTTACCCATTCCCAACCAATTAACCACTAACACCTTAATTAATTTTTAATCTCCCATTAAAATTAATAATTTCTCGATTATCCACACAATTAAGAATTATCTCAAATTACTTAAAATATTACTTACTTTTAACACACCGTATACACCTTACTATCATCGTCATGTGGTACCTTGTATGGCACTAGTCCATAAATATCGGGTATTTTAGCTGGACCATATTTTATCCCAAAATGTCAAACTTCGACGAAAATTCATTTTCTTCGATTTGCTTGCCCTCTCACTTTTACGAATTTACTCATTACTTGTTTGAAATAGCATAATGCTTATAATTTCAAAATAATCTCATTCTCGAACTTACGTCGATTAACTTACGACGAAACTTTAACGTACAAAAATGTGGGATGTAACATCTCATTTCCGAGCTTTCATCGATTTTTTTATGGTGTACTTTCACGTACGAAAATATGGCATGTAACAGTGTGGGCCCCACTTGATAAGGATTACCTTGCCAACCTTCCTAGAAGTTCCACCTAGCAATCTAAGCTAAGGAGTCATTGTTTTATTTTAACAATTAGACTCCTTGCTGCCACGTTTGTGATTTTCCCACCCCAATAATTAACCACCAATTACTTAATTATTTTGCTAATCTCCCATTAAACCAATAATTAACCAATTATCCATATAATTAAGAANTAATTAAGAGTCTTAAGCATATCGAGTTTTTCTCACACAAGTTGGCATCATAACTTTCATTTGAAACACGAATCAAACCCATAACATTGTAATGCACATATCATTCTTGAACACATTCCCGAAGGATAATATAATCTCATAGGAACANACTTACGACGAAACTTTAACGTACAAAAATGTGGGATGTAACATCTCATTTCCGAGCTTTCATCGATTTTTTTATGGTGTACTTTCACGTACGAAAATATGGGATGTAACAGTGTGGGCCCCACTTGATAAGGATTACCTTGCCAACCTTCCTAGAAGTTCCACCTAGCAATCTAAGCTAAGGAGTCATTGTTTTATTTTAACAATTAGACTCCTTGCTGCCACGTTTGTGATTTTCCCACCCCAATAATTAACCACCAATTACTTAATTATTTTGCTAATCTCCCATTAAACCAATAATTAACCAATTATCCATATAATTAAGAATTATCCCAAATTACTTAAAATACTATTCACTTTTAACACACTTTATATACCTTACTATCATGGCCATGTGGTATCTTGTATGGCACTAGTCCATAAATATGGGGTATTATAGCTTGGACCGTATTTTATCACAAAATGTCAAACTTCGACGAAACTCATTTTCTTCAATTCGCTTACCCTCTCACCTTCACAAATTTACTTATCACTTATTTGAAATAGCATAATACTTATAACCTCAAAAATAATCTCATTCCCGAGTCTATGTCAATTAACTTATGACGAAACTTTAACGTACGAGAATGCGGGATGTAACATCTCATCTCCAAGNCAGACATGATCATCTTATTGTCTGATTAACGAAAATATGTATCCTATTTATTTATGGATGAGTCTAGGTAGAAGGAAATCTAATAGGCTTACTCGTCTGGGTTTACTCGGTTCAGCGCCGATCGCGCTCCCCAGTTTCGGGGTGTGACATTTAGCAATCCCAATCTATTTTGAGACATAACAAAATTGAACACAAATTAGGAAGATATTCACGGTTTCAGCTCATTTGACATTTTATCAAACACTAGGTTTGCAAATTTGGCTACAAGGTTCTTCTACAAGATTTCCTTCACTCCTCAACCCAATCTTAACTGATTTTAGCTCAACAATCTTCCCACAAACCTTGTTGGTACAAGCATATATAATTAATACTCTTACACCCAAGAATCATACTCCCAATCACTCATCTTTTACCCCAAACTCGAAATTGAAGACTAGGGGTTTGAATATTACCTCTTGAATGGGCTCCTATGTGCACGGCCGCACACCAAGTCAAGTGGCTGCGCATCTGGCCATGTACACTAGGCAGAAACGCCCAAATATGCGCGACCACGCATCTGGGCACGCATATGACATAGGTCCAGTAAAATGGCCATAACTTTCTGTTGAAATATCCAAATGACAAACGGTTTGATGCGTTGGAAACTAGACTCAAAGTACGTTAATTTGATAGTATATCACCACCTAAGTCATTATATGGAGGGAGTTCTATGNTATAACCTCAAAAATAATCTCATTCCCGAGTCTATGTCAATTAACTTATGACGAAACTTTAACGTACGAGAATGCGGGATGTAACATCTCATCTCCAAGCTTTCATCAATTTACTTATGGCGTACTTTCATGTATGAAAACATGGGTTGTAACAGATCCAGAGCCCCAGGTTGTAGCCACTACCAGGGGTAGGGTCTAGGGCCGAGGTCAAGTCAAAGGCAGAGGTAGAGCTCAGCCTAGAGCCCGTATAGCAACACCTATAGCAGAGCCTCAGATTGAGCAGGAGGAGGAGATCCCTATTCCAGCCGTGCCAGTTGGACCAGCTTAGGTCTCAGAGGGGATTATTTCTACCCCCGTATTACAGTACGCTATAGTCTGCCTGGTTGGTCTTATGGAGAGCGTGGCCCAGGCTGGTGTATTTCCTGTAGCACCAGCCATCTCTCAGGCTGGCGGAGGAGCTCAGACTCCCGCTACTCACACTCCAGAGCAGGTGGCTTAGGGATATGAGACTCCGGCAGTACCAATAGTTGGAGAAGTTTAGCCTATTATTTCTACATAGTCAAAGGAGGGTTCTGCGATCTCATCATAGGGACTGAAGAGGTTGGACAGATTCACCAAACTCTTTCCTTTTCATTTTGGTGGTACACCTTCAGAGGACCCTCTGGATTTCTTAGGTTGTTGCCATGAGGTACTGCACAACATGGGTATAGTGGAGTCCAATGGAGTCAACTTCGCAGTATTTTAGATGCATGGCTCCGCCAAGAGATGGTAGGCATGAGTATGTTTGGGGCAGACAAACAGGTTCACCTCTACTCACTTGGAATCAGTTCTCATAGCTATTCTTGGAGAGGTTCATCCCCTTCACTCAGAGACAAGATCTACACACCTAGTTTAAGCGCCTATATTAGGGTAGCATGATTGTTACCCAGCACGAGACCAGATTAGTGGATCTATCACGCCATAGGGATATCCTGATCCTTACTGAGAGGGATAAGGTTAGGAGATTCATAGATGGCCTTAATTATGGTATCACGCTACAGATGTCCAAAATGACTGAGGATGATATTTCCTTTAATCGGGTTGTAGAAATTTCTAGGCGGATCGAGAGGGTTCGTGGACAGCGTAGAGAGGCGGCATCTGAGAGGAGGCCTCGCCATTTTTGTGGTTGAAATGGTGCCTCATCTGGAGGCAGGGGTTCATTCGGTAGAGGCCATGCTACCAGGCCAGTTCAGTCAGCACTACAGGTGTCTCATGGTCCTTCAGGTAGTCACGGTGCATATGGGTCTCGTTCTGAGCATCCAGTATTTAGTGCACCTTCAGCTCCTATTAATGCACCGCTGCTACAGAGTTACTATGGTGGTCATTCGGGTCATCAAGGATCGTCTCAGACTATGTAGTTACGCCAGCCGCGGGGTTGGTTTGAGTAAGGCGATGCAGGTCATATTAGGAGGTATTGTCCTAGATTTAGGAGAAAATTACCACAGTAGGGTGCTCATGCCATGATTCCGGCACCGATTGCTCCACCACCCGCTCAGCCAGCTCGAGGCGGGGGCCTGGTGGCCTGAGGTGGTGGTCTAGCCGTTAGAGGTGGAGGCCAACTAGTTAGAGGCCGTCTGAGAGGCAGAGGTCAGATTGGTGGGGCTCAGCCTTGTTGCTATACTTTCCCAACAAGACCTGAGGCAAATTCGTCTGATGTGGTCATTACAGGAATTGTTCCAGTTTTCCATAGAGATGCATCGATTTTGTTTAATCTGGGTTACACTTATTCGTATGTGTCATCCTATTTTGCTTCATATTTGGATATGTCTCATGATTCGTTGAGTCCTCCTGCTTATGTGTCTACGCATGTTAGGGATTTGATTGTGGTAGACCGTGTTTATTGCTCATGTGTGGTCTCTATCGAGGGTAATGAGACTAGGTTAGACCTTTCGTTACTTAGAATGGTGGACTTTGACATGATTTTAGGCATGTATTGGTTGTCGCCATATCACGCTATCTTAGATTTTCACACCAAGACTGTGACGTTAGCCATTCCAAGGTTGCCTCAATTGGAGTGGAGAGGGACTCCTGGTCATTCCACTAGCAGGGTCATTTCATATGTGAAGGCTCGGCGCATGGTCGAAAAGGGGTGTCTAGCGCATTGGGCCTATATTCGTGATTTTAGTGTGGGGGTTTCTTCCATAGATTCGGTTCCGATTGTGCGTGAGTTCCCATAGGTGTTTCCTATAGACTTGTCGGGCACGCAACCCGACAGAGATATCGGCTATTGCATTGACTTAGTTCTGGGCACTCAGCCTATTTTTATTCCTCCATACCGTATGGCCCAGTTGAATTGAAGGAATTGAAGAAGCAGTTGCAGGATTTGCTTGACAAGGGATTCATTAGGCCTAGTGTCTCGCCTTAGGGTGCATCGGTGTTGTTTTTCAAGAAGAAGGATGGATCGATTAGGATGTGCATAGATTATCGGCAGTTGAACAAGGTCACTATGAAGAACAAGTATCCGTTGCCGAGGATTGATGACTTATTTGAACAACTTCAGGGTGCCAAGGTGTTTTCGAAGATTGATTTGAGGTATGGCTACCATCAGTCAAAGATTAGGGCATCGAATGTCCTTAAGCCAGCTTGTCTGACTCAATATGGTCAGTACGAGTTCTTAGTGATGTCATTTGTGTGACTAATGCCCTAGCGGCCTTTATGGATTTGATGAACTGGGTGTTCAAGCTCTATCTGGATTCCTTTGTGATTGTCTTCATTGACGATATTTTGGTTTCTCCCACAATCGAGAGGAGCATGAGCAGTATTTTGCGAATCGTACTTCAGACTCTGAGGGATCGTCAGTTATATGCCAAGTTTCCAAAGTGTGAGTTCTGGTCAGACTCGGTTGCCTTTTTGGGCCATGTTGTATATTCCGAGGGCATTAAGGTGGATCCTGAAAAGATTGAGGCAGTTCACAACTGACCTAGACCTACTTCAGCTACCGAGATTCGGAGTTTCTTGAATTTTGCGGGTTATTATCGCCGGTTCATGGAGGGGTTTTCATCTATCTTATCCCCATTGACCAAAATGACCCATAAGAGTGCTCTTTTCAGATGGTCCGACGAGTGTGAGGTGAGCTTTCAGAAGCTCAAGAGTGCATTGACTACAGCCCTAGTATTGGTGTTGCCTACAAGTTCGGGATCTTACACCGTGTATTGTGATGCATCGCGCATTGAACTTGGTGTGGTATTGATGCAGGATAGTAGGGTGATCACCCACGCATTTCGAGAGTTGAAGGTTCATGAGAAGAATTACCCTATGCATGATTTAAAGTTGGTATCCATTGTTTACTCGCTGAAGATTTGGAGAAACTATCTTTACGTCGTTCCATGTGAAGTTTATACCAACCATCGGAGTATCCAGCACTTGTTCAAGCAAAGGACTTCAATTTAATGCGGTGGAGATGGTTAGAGTTGGTGAAAGACTATGATATCGCCATATTATATTATCACGGGAAGACCAATGTAGTGGCCGATACATTGAGTAGGAAGGCTGAGAGCATGGGCGGTTTGGCATATTTACTGTTAGTGGAGAGGCCACTATCTATAGATGTTCAAGCATTGGCCAATCGGTTTGTGAGACTAAATATTTCAGAGCCTAGCTGGGTTCTTGCTTCTGTTGTGGCACAGTCATCGTTGTTGGAGCGTATCAAGGATCGCCAGTTGTCGAACCCCATTTTCTCATGAAAGCAGGCTTCGACATGTGACAACTCTTTTAAATGGGTATAAGAGTCGCCACCAAATAATTTTTAAGGTGCGTTAGGGTACCTATTTGCAAATGACGCTGATTTAACTAATCTACGTCACCAAAAATCGGGTAAGAGCTCAAATTATCTCGGAAAGAAGGTGTTAGTCATTCTTCGAGGTTCATAACTATGGTTTCCGACCGAATGTTAAACTGTGTGGGAATTATTGGGTTAAACTGATAATTACTATTAACCTATATGACTTAGGTGATTAGATATATTAGTCCATTTATATATATATACTAATGCCTGGTCATTTAAACGAGCTTAAAAGAAACGGAAGGAACAGAACATCCGAGTTTAAATTGCTAAATAAAACTCAACGAGAAAAAGGCTAAAGTAGTGAATCTGGAAAGTAACCAATTACTATTACACCAAGAATTCGGATACACTTTTCAAAACATGAGAACTACGCAACTTTAAAGATATTGTAACGTAAAATTAATACAACTTTTTCACAAAGCAATACGCGATAGAGGGACAAAAAAATAAACGAGATCATTAAATAACTATGTTGGGGGCCTAAATTTTTACGTTTAATGGATCAACTCCCATACAAAGTCTACTAAGACCTTTATAGCCAATAGTGCAATAGCTATTCGGGCAATTTGTGTATCATGTCCGCTACCCTCATTACTATTTTTAAGTTTCTACCTAAAGCGCACTAGTTGATTCTAAACCGTGCCTTAGTAAGCCTACCCGTCCCATTCTTATAGTCCAAGAGACATTGGACACTATCTAAAGGGAAGTTCTAGACTCAAATAAAAGGTAAGGTTACTACTTTTGCTTTAGCTAAGCGTCACATAAGGCAAATAGGTAAAGACTCTATCCAAATAGCACACAAGGCAAGAAATGATTCATGTTGGCCTTCGAATTAATTAAGTAATTAATTAGTTGTAGAAAATATGGCTCACGAAAATGGAAAGTTTTGTTATTTTAACCAAGTATAACGCAATTGTATAAAATTATGGAAGAAAGTAGGCCGATACAATAGGATAGCTAATATAAGGACTAAAAATAACGCCATAAAATTTGGAATTAGTTAGAAAAGATCAATATAACACTACTGGATCAAAGTCCGACTCCAGTTATGCACTTTTAGAATAAAGTTAGAAGTTCCCATTAGAAGGAAAATAAAGTCCAAATACTTGGGGTGGGGTGGGCTTGGGGGGGGGGGGGGTGGACTTTGCTTATTCTTCTAAAAAACGAATCAAGGCCAAAACAGTTATGATGTTTTATAAATCTAGTAAAAAAGAGATAAAAGGGAGTTAACACATATAGGCTTGAGTATTTATTAAATAGTAAAAGACTTATCCTGTTTCGAAGATCCATAATTCACTACTTCAAACTAGAACATCATTTTTCTTACACGGTAAAAAGCAAACCGAATTTTATTTTAATCATTCCTATAAAATGCTAAATCATGTCATAGATAATTGAAGAGTAAGTCTCAAAGCAAATAAGGAACAGAGAGCACAACAAAAAATAGCAGGCAAATCTCCTTCCCCAATATCTTAATTATACCGTTATTAGAGTTATTACAGACCATGGGTTTAAAATGACTAAGAAACTGAATGAGTTTTTTAAGTTGCTACGTGAACCCAATTGAACTCCATATTCCCATATCCTGGTCCAATACTTGAGATCCTGCGACCTTACACCAGTTGGAAAATGCACAAAATTGCACACAACATGTGTATTAGGTGACCACATGTTCTATTCGTTTAAAACAGTGTATCAAGTCCCTACAGATATCCTAGGAAAATGATATCTAAGTAGTGTTCATGTTTTCAACAACTTAAACCCAGCAAAGGAAGAAGAAAACAGTGATTCAAATTTTATTGACGTTAACAGAAAAGTGATCTTATTACATGGACAACTTAAGGGCATGATATCTAGTTTTCTTATTTATAAATACTTATCTTGTTAATCCTATGGGTATGACCTCTATATGTCCAAATCACGCTCGATCATTTAAACATGACCAAATAAATATCACAATAATTCCCCAACATATATCTGCACTCATTACCACGAAAGCATATTAACATGCTTACTATTCTAAAGTGGATTCTAAGAGATCATATGTTCTACGTCTCAAGGCAACAGAGATTACAGAAAACATGCATAGGTTTAAGTTCATGTAGACATAAATTTGATCACGAATTAACCCTTTAACCTACAACACGTTATCTAGATGGTTAAGCATTTAGACATCAAATTAGTGAGGTTAAAATCGCATAAATACAAACAGACTTCTGTTTACTCGAAAAATCGGATAACGTTAAATTTATGTATGGTTCTAAGGATAGGTGATAATACGAATATTCTTGACTATGAGAATGGGAATAACGAACAGAAAGAATGAATAAAATGAAGTAAAACAAACACAAGGAGATATCTTTTGTTCCCGTGTATTCAGTATCCATAGCTTACAAGGATCCCTCATTTTATAGTAGAGGGCCATTACTTTATTTATAATAAAAAATAATATAATAAAGCATATAGTGGAGGACCCATGATGATTTGTCTCTTCCTCGATTTCCGCCAAGATTCTCTCTCTTGGTGGTGTTGAAACGGCTCGTGTCTGTGAGCTCGATACTGGTTCGAACTCGTTACTGGATCGAGCCTTTCGGTCTTGGCTTGAGTTCGACCTTCGGGATGGGCGTCGCGCATTTTCGACCTCGAAGCATTGCCCTACGGATTGATTTGGTCACGGGGACTCGAGACTCGTTTATACTGTCTCCAGAGTTTACTCCCAAAATCCCACTCCGATTTCTTACCACTTGAACTCGATAGAACGTAGGAAGGCCGAAATCTTTTTCGACCATATACAGATAGTCCCCTCATTTCTCACGAAGGATGCGGTGAGAATCAAAATGATTTTCGACGGTTCGATCGGGCAATAAGCTGACGTTTTAACAGGGATTGATTATGACGTATATGATAGCTGTCCCATCGATTTAGTCTTTCAAGATATTTAATGCTTGTTAGATGGCGGTCGACCACTTCTAATATTAGGCTGTCATGATGCGAGCCTATAAATAACCCTACAATTTAACATTTACTACTTTTACGCATTCACTCTTCCAAATTTTCTTATCCTTCCTCTCTATTTCGTCGCTTGCAGAGCCACCTACACCAGAGTTTTGGTGTCGATAATTTTTCACTTTCCTTTGCCTTTCTTCCTCTCATATCAATGGCCAAAACTTCGAAAACTGTACCTCAGAAGGAGAAAGCTTTTTTTTCACGGCCGTCCGGCGACAAGGCGCCGGTGGAGCCGTCCACCTATGACTATGTTCCCGGCCCGTGTACTCTGAAGATCGATTTTAAGGTTGAGAATCCTTCATCTGTTCCGGGTCGATGCGAGCACGTGTCGATATACATGTGCTCTATAATGTAGGGTCATCTCGAGGCCGTTAGGAAAGACTGTAACTGGGGTTCCGAGGTTGTGTTACAAATTCTATCCCTCGAAGAGAGCGTTATCACCCATGTGGAGGGGTTTTAAGTGTTTACACTTTTCCCTTAACATTCGGTCCCATCGACCCGGTGATCATTGATTTTTGCAAAAGATATCAGGTCACCCTCGGTAAAATTCATCCCTCTCTATGGCGTATAGTAATCCTACTTCGCTTTTTCTCCATCAAAGTCGGGGGAGGGGGGGCTGGATTTTTCCCTAAATCACCTCGTACGATTGTATCGGCCTCAAATCTTTGGAGGACTAATCAGGCTTCATTGTCGGGCATCGAAGGCTTTGATGTCGAGCATCGAAGAAGACAAGGATTGGGGTTGGATAGGGCATTATATTCGGGTGAGGACCAGTGATTTTATTCCAGAAGAGAAGATGCCGTTCCCCGAGGAATGGAATTTCGACCGTAAGTGGTTCTCATAAGACGTTGCTTTTCGTTTCCTCCCCCCACATGATTTCTGATGTCTTTCTCCTATATACAGNCACCTATGACTATGTTCCCGGCCCGTGTACTCTGAAGATCGATTTTAAGGTTGAGAATCCTTCATCTGTTCCGGGTCGATGCGAGCACGTGTCGATATACATGTGCTCTATAATGTAGGGTCATCTCGAGGCCGTTAGGAAAGACTGTAACTGGGGTTCCGAGGTTGTGTTACAAATTCTATCCCTCGAAGAGAGCGTTATCACCCATGTGGAGGGGTTTTAAGTGTTTACACTTTTCCCTTAACATTCGGTCCCATCGACCCGGTGATCATTGATTTTTGCAAAAGATATCAGGTCACCCTCGGTAAAATTCATCCCTCTCTATGGCGTATAGTAATCCTACTTCGCTTTTTCTCCATCAAAGTCGGGGGAGGGGGGGCTGGATTTTTCCCTAAATCACCTCGTACGATTGTATCGGCCTCAAATCTTTGGAGGACTAATCAGGCTTCATTGTCGGGCATCGAAGGCTTTGATGTCGAGCATCGAAGAAGACAAGGATTGGGGTTGGATAGGGCATTATATTCGGGTGAGGACCAGTGACTTTATTCCAGAAGAGAAGATGCCGTTCCCCGAGGAATGGAATTTCGACCGTAAGTGGTTCTCATAAGACGTTGCTTTTCGTATCTTCTCCCGATTTTTTCTAATGTCTTTCTCCTATATACAGCTACCCCTTGGATGCCACAAGCGGTGCCTGACCTTGAGGATTGGGTTCGAAAGTTAGCCTCGACTTCCTCTTATGCCGAACGCACTTGGCGTGATTTGGCAAAAGGTAGATGGGAGGCTAAGAATCATGGTAAGGTTTTACTTCTCGTTTCATTCGAAGTGTTCTTTGTGCTCCATTCGTTACCGATTTTCTTTCATGGAAGTGTAACCAAGGATACCGCTTTGAGGCCTTCGAGCGGTGAAGAAGGAACCAAGTCCCCGGTCCCGAACTCGTTACTGGGTCGAGCCCTTCGGTCTTGGTTTGAGTTAGACCTTCGGGATGGGCGTCGCGCATTTCCGACCTCGAAGCAATGCCCTGCGGATTGATTTGGTCACGGGCTCGATAAGATTATCGAGCAGACTTCTCGAGCAGCCTTCGGACTCGAGGCTCGTTTGTACTGTCTTCGGAGCTCACTCTTAAAATCCCACTCCGATTTCTTACCACTTGAACTCGATCGAACGTAGGAAGACCGAAATCTATTTCGACCATATACAACTTCTTTTATTATTTAAGTAAATAGCGTGCACATATTTTGACAAAGCAACTTAAGCATGTGAGGCAATCAGATCGCCTTGAAACTTATGAGATTAACATGAATTTAACAGTTCCGAATCCAATTTATTTACTCTAATCCTAATGTCATGGTGTCTAAGTGGCAGAGAATACATTCAAACTTGTCACAAATAAATAAAATTCAATTCATTAGATGAGTTCAATCATGGTGTATCTCAAAACATGATTTCTGGCACATACCGAATCAAAAAGTCAAGCAGCCCCGCACATATGATATATACACAGAAGGAAAAGATTTAAGAAAAGGGAGTAGGAACGGACCTGTGCGCTTCCGAGCAGAATGCTTGTAGCATTCGAGCAGTCCAAGCATACACAAATTAAAACTACTACGCTACACATAACTACCACATCAAAGGAACTAAGAAACAGTATCGAAAGCGACTGCCTTATACCTAACTGACATAACAAAGAAACTAAGAAATAGTATCGAGAAAAGCTAACCAGCTTGCGAATTGCCAAACTAATAAAAAATCCAGAGATCCAAATAACGATTCACGAACCGAGCTTCAACAGCAATAAATAATGTTAGGGATATAGCAGATATGTCCTAGATTCAATCTCATATGTGATGATTTGAACATATTTTTGTGAACATTATTTGATATAAAAATATATGGCATTTGATATTCTTTTATCATAGTTATTATCAATTGCTTGATTAATTTGATAAGGTTCTTGATTAAATTTTGAGACTTGTCATCATGATGGAGATCATGATAGTGAGAGTGAAGTTTATTATAATTTAATCTAAATTTGTTGTTGATCGTAGGATTATTAATTTGAACAGTGATAATCCGGTTAGATCAATATTTATGTGATCGTCTTTATGAGATAGAGATTAGTTGATCTCATTAACTAAATCACATAGGTAGATGATGCATATTGAGATATGATCATT
>AWOL01S0224658.1:0-16774 GCA_000715115.1 Nicotiana otophora | reverse complement strand
GAGCTTTCCAGCCGGAATACCAATTCCTGAAACTATTTTGGAACTTTTGGTCAATTATGTTTCATTCAATTAGTTTTATCGAGTTGTTCAAATAACACACTATTAGACAATAAATCTAATAGCTACAACAACAACAACAACAACAACAACCCAGTATAATCCCACTAGTGGGGTCTGGGGAGGGTAGTGTGTACGCAGACCTTACCCCTACCCTGGGGTAGAGAGGCTGTTTCCAAATGACCCTCGGCATCCTTCCCTTCAAGAACTCCCCACCTTGCTCTTGGGGTGACTCGAACTCACAACCTCTTGGTTATAATTTAAAAGATTTACCTGACAGCCAAGATTACCAAATCCTAATATTCGCTGTCCATCAGTAACAGTAATGGCTTAGATACAAAGTTCGTGTACATGGAATAATCAATGAGAATCTTGTAAGATGAAAGTAGTTCTTCAATATTATTGATGAGAAGCTTATAAAATAACCTTTTTTCTTTCTTGAAATAACTTAGAATAGTTCAGTAGTGTTTTAATGGGATTATATTCCCTTAGATTTACTATCAAATGATTTTAAATGTACAATGACCAAAATGAGAGCTTAAAGAATTTGTTCCAGAGGGCGCAAAAGGAGTAAAAACATGATAAAATAAAAAGGAGAACGAGAAAACTAAACATATGTTGGACCATATAGCCATGCTACATGGTAATTCTATTAACCTATTGGACCATATAACCAGGCTATCTCTAAACTCCTACCAACACCATTTAAGTTCATATAATGAACCTGATGTGAAATTTCCACTGCCATAGTGTCACAACCCAAACCGATGGGCCGCGACGGGCACCCAGTACCTTACTCAACTGAGTACTAACATAACGTATCTTTTCGTATCATACTATCATATATAACTGAGCCGAAGAGGCTGCCGTGAGATAAGTAGAATACAACATGTAATATCAACTTATACATAAAACATTAAGACCAAAATAACCACTCGTACACTGAATATAGGCCGACAAGGCCATACAATCTTTTACGTATATGACATCTGTCTACAAGCCTCTAAAAATACATAATTATCATAAAGGTCGGGACAGAGCCCCGCCATACTAAATAATACACGTCTAAATCATACTGACCAAACAAGCAACTATGGAGCTAATGGAGCACACCAACACCTTCCGCTGAACTGATAGCCTACTTGGAGGACTCTTCACTTGTCTATCGGGACCTGCGGGCATGAAACACAGTGTTCCCGGGCAAAAGGGACGTCAGTACAAATAATGTACCGAGTATGTAATGAATAACAATTAGTAAATAATAGACATGAGAGAAGCATGGAGTAAAAGAATCGACATGTAAGTCCGAATAACTCTGTGAATCATTAATATTTACAATGCCATGCATATGCATATAAATTTCATACCATGCATAGGTATATGTGTATATAACATCATCAAGCCTCTGAGGGCATCCCATCATATCATCTCGGCCACTGTGGGTAAATCATCAACGTATACCAGCTGATCAGGTGGTGGTGTGTATATAACGCCGTAACCGTTTCTCATATCCCATATACATATAATATACGCGTATATAATGCCATCTGGTCGTGATTCAATGTACATGTATAAATTAATGAAATGCATATGAAATACGTCAATAAAATCTCTCGGAAATGTCATAGGACTATTATGCATTTGATTAATGTCATAAAATAAAATTATCAACTTATGTATTTTCTGAGACCCATGAATAGATGATAGAATAATAAGACACACGGGGAATCAAGAATATAGACATCCTTAGTAATTCTATGAACAAAGTCGTTTATGAAAGTTTTGCATTTACTCGTTTCGTTTGTATCGTATGGATCGTGCCAAAAAGAAAGAAGGGATAGCCTTAATATACCTGAGCCGATTCTCTCGACAATCCCTCTAACACCCGTCAATTGCGAAAAAGACACGTAACGGCGGATCGAAGTATGAAAACAAATCTGTATGATGTTCTTGATAAAGATTATATCGGGCTCCCTTAGAATTGCAAATCTCGTTGCTACTACGTAGTATAACTTCGTATGAATTTCTTGGCTGGAAATCCGTCACTTTGTAGATTAGATTAAGCACATCTCTTTTGTGAAGTAACTCACGTTACTAACGATTTTGTTTTGCTGAAGCAATGTACATTGCTATGGAGATCGTTACTTGGAGATGGGAGGAGGTGAGCATCTCTATTTTGTGAATTTTGATCATAATCTTACATGTCTTTTGTTGGATTTAAGAAGCCTTTTATAGCTTAGCCAAGAGGCCCTCTAAAGGTGCCACCTAGTAATTCAATTCAAGAGTCACTAATTTGAATAGTGGGCTGCCACGTTGGGCCTTTTAGGCCATATCCCATAACCATAATTATTCATTAATCTTTTTGATTATCTTGTTAATCTCCCATTGACCGATAATTACCCAATTATTCACATAATTAAGAATTATCTCAAATTACGTAAAATACTACTTGCTTTTAACATACTTTATACACCTTACTATCATGATCATATGGTACCTTATAAGGTACTAGTCCATAAATACAGGGTATTGTAGCTTGGATCGTATTTTATCTCAAAATGTCAAACTTCGACGAAATTTATTTTCTTCGAGTTGCTTAACCTCTCACCTTCACGAATTTAGTCATCACTTGTTTGAAATAGCATAATGCTTATAATCTCAAAATAATCTCATTCCCGAACTTACGTTGATTAACTTACGACGAAACTTTAACATACGAAAATGCGGGATATAACATCTCATTTCCGAGCTTTCATTAATTTACTTATCTGTACTTGCACATACAAAAACATGGGGTGTAACACATAGTGAGAGATAAGACTACTAAAGAATCATCATACCCATATATCCTTGCGGGAAAACTTAATATTGGAAAAGATTGTGCATTAATTTCTTCACCTGATATTTGATGAAAATTGTTACCAATCTAACTATGGGTGGATATGGAAGAACGAACTCAAGGTTATAAGTCAACAAATTATTAAATGACCTGAAGTTCTTGGCTTGAAACAACATGAGGTAGAAGGCTGTGTGATAGCATCTCTCTCCAGCACAGTGATGGCAAGTCCTTTGTTGTAGTGTGAATCCCATAACAAGCTATATCTACATAATTCTATAAAGATGACTGCCAAGAATGACTAATTATCGTATAGTTGGCAACTTTACATAAACTATATTAATTATTTTCACAACCAAATACCCATTAATTAATAAATCTAGTCGCAAAAGTCGGTAATAACTAAATACTTTCTCCAGGAGCAGGAAACTAACTGAATAGAACTTAATCTAAAGAAAAAGAAGATAATAACACTATTTCCAACTACACATTAGATCCTACTATTTTAGTTTACAGATAACTAAGAATTGCACGATTAAAAATGGAGCACTATAATATTCTTTGGGGGTATAGCAGGAAAAGTTAACACAATCCATAGAAATGTTAAGCAAAAGCTAGACAATCGAAGAATTAGCCAACAAATAGTTTGGATTACCTAGCAACAGTATAGGTCCATGGGGAGATAGGCTAATCTTCAGTATCTCTATCTTCTAAAAACATGACCTCAACACCTCCAACACCACATTTATCTTTCATGTCAAGAACAAAATTACTTATTTGATATATGTTCTCAATCAATTCCTTCTCTTTCCGCCAATACAAGTACCCCAATGCCTTTCTCTACTAACAAAACAAACTGCAACAACAAAACAACAATAACCCACAAATAAAAAATAAATAAATACCCAAAAACTATGAAAGTTTGTGCTTCTACTACTAAGAAAAGAACAATCCAACTTTTATAATTAACACAAAATTAGTACTCAATTTTTCTAGAGAAAGAGATAGCAAGAGATTAGATGTTGTCAAGACCGCGAATCAAAAAATAGTTTACTAAATTTTTTCGGAGGCCGAGAGAAGTTCAGTGCCGTACTCATAACCCGAAACCCCCGCTGACTCCTCACCACAGACTATTATTGTATGAATTTCTTTTTGTTCTTATAGATTTTCAACTGGGTCACAAAAAGTATAGATGAAATCTAAGAAATCATTGAAATTATCATTCTCGCTAACTGTATATACTACGGAAAAGGGATTTGAGTATGAGATTAGAGCACGTACCTGATGGAGTCACGATTTCTGATTAGGGCTTTTGTGTTTCTATCAGATGGATCACAATTTGTGATTTGAGCAGTTAGAATCGAGAGATTTGAGGAGAGAGAAAATTGAGTGGGATAATTTTCTCTAGAGAGACGAGCAAGGAGAAAAAGACCTACATCTTATTTTTTCATTTAATAAGAGTGGTTTTTTTATAAACTTTTACTAGTGTTAGAGGCGACTGAGTCACCACAAATAGGCCTTCAGAGGCGACTGTATAAAAGTCGCTACAAAACTCTCAAGCCAAAACTTCGGTCTTAGCGGGAAAGAAAAATTCAGTTTTCAGCTGACGCTGAACGTATTAGGAGCGACCTTTGAAAACTCGCCACTAGAAATTTACCTTCTGTAGCGATAATTATAGTCGCCACAAAAAGTCTAGCTTTTGTTGCAATAAATCAAGTCGCCACTAAATATTACCACAATAAGTCTGATTTCTTGTAGTGGTAGGACAAAACATAAATGGGTCTTTACCCATTGTGTAAAAAAGTATCATCATTATGTCATGTCACATCAATGTCTAGTAAATCAACTGTCTTGTCATGTCGGATGTTGACAGGACATTAATTTGACTAGACTGAGTCCGTATTTAAAATAAATTCTACTAACTTCCTTGTAATTATTAGATTGCGCTATAAATTAGAAAATAATTATTTAATTTAAAATTACGATTTGTAATATTTATTGAAATGTTAAATACTACAATAATATGTAGTAATTATTATTTATTTTTAAAGGATAATAAATTGATAGAATATCCTAATATTTGAAAAATAGGACAATCATCAATAAATTGTTTGAAATTTAGAAAAATGCACAAAAGCGGTAGTATTTAACTAATTGCAATAAAATGATAAAAATTCCCATATTTTGTAAAATAGGAATAATTATCAATAAATTGCATCTAGACAAGGTGGGTTGCTCTGATGGTAAGCACCCTCCACTTCCAACCAAGAGGTTGTGAGTTCGAGTCACCCCAAGAGCAAGGTGGGGAGTTCTTGGAGGGAAGGATGCCGAGGGTCATTTGGAAACAGCCTCTCTACCCCAGGGTAGGGGTAAGGTCTGCGTACACACTACCCTCCCCAGACCCCACTAGTGGGATTATACTGGGTTGTTGTTGTTGTTGTTGTTGTTGTTATCAATAAATTGCATCAAAGCTAAATAATGTGCAAAAACTACATTTTTATTATTTTTTGACTAGAAAACTTGTAAAAGTTACTTTTAAATACATAGGGTCAAAATTGACTGTCAACAAGTATTGTTATACGTATGCTCGGTATGGATGAGATAAATACACGAAGGGTGTTACCGTGCCATTTGATTTGATATCTTGAGTTCATTTCTCACATTATGTAGGCTATGGATTTACTGCCATAATTTATGGTCATCGCTTAAAGAAAAGATTTGGTTGTGATATTGAGAAATATTGACTGTAATATCTTCTAGTAATCATTACTAATTCACATATTCGTTCTTGTATTCTTCTTTGTTATGTTTTAGTATTGTTCCTATTGCTATTCTACTGCACAGGTTATATCAGTGAGTATCTTTTAACCATAAACCTCGACACTACTTCACCGAGGTTAGTCAAGACACTTAATGGGTACATGGGGTCAGTTGTACTCATACTACACTGTGCATGGCGAGATCTGGCATTGAAGATGTATCCATTGTCCGAGCATGACTACCATTTGTCCTTGGTAGTTGTAGATTTGAGTTCTGTTTATGTATAATTCAAATAGATATTATATTTATTCATCATATCGGTTTTGTAAATCCAAAACATAGTCGCTCGTGACTTGTACTACCAATCCTTGGAAAGTTGTACAAATTTTAGTTATTTCACTTATGGCTTCATATTAATTTCAGTAGAATTATGTTGACTGTAATTGGCTTACCTAGCGAGTCGGGTTAGGTGCCATCACGACTAGGCGAATTTTGGGTTGTAACAAGTTGGTATCAGAACACTAGGTTCGTAGGTTCTATGAGTCATGAGTAAGTTTCTAATAGAGTCTTGTGGATCGGTATGATGACGTCCATACATATCTTCGAGAGGCTACAAGGCAGCTAGGAAACTTCCCTTCTTTCTTTCCTCATCATGCGACTTTGCTTCAGCTTGGCGCCTAAATATTTGATTTCTTTCTATTCACTTGTATGCGAGGTTGCGCACTCGGTATCAGCTATGCGTCGATGGTTTATGATGTTGCAAATGGATTACGATGGGCTATGGATACTTGATTATCATCGTGATGTGCGGTCTAGTCTTGGAAGCGGATGCATTCATAGATCTTTCAATCGTTCATTTATGGTACAAAGAGAATTCTTGTATCTGGTTGGTAAGCACGAACTTGGGAAGGCTGGCGGGTGGCCTAGTTATTGTGGGTATGGTGGGTTCATATTAAGGTGTTGATTTGAGTACAACCGGGGGGTTATCTCCTGCGTGATGAGTTTGGATCTTGTGTTTCGTATGAGGTTTCCATTCGGTAGAATGCATATATTATCATTTCAAAGCATTTGGAGGTAGTTTACTTAACTATTGCAGGGATGGGTGTGTGCTTGGCAAAGTCTTTGGAGTGTTCTACGACTAGTATTACCTGATCTTATGAAGTATTCAGCTGATTCACATTGCGTGGTCTGGCATCTATAAAGATATGGTACTATGGATTACCGATGATGTGTTCTGTGGCTTCAACCTAAGTGGGGGAGTCTGTTATTGACGATCGGATCATATGATCATGCATTGTATCAGTTTCTAGATTGAGGGATTTATTGGTTGTTCCTTTGAATAGGCATGTGTTGGTGAAGCACAAGTTACTCGGTGCGTATTAGCTGTGTATTGAAGATCAGAGTAAGGTGAGTGGTTATCGAGAAGGTTTTGATGAGTTCCAGATCATATGTGGCATTTAAGGACTCCTGAATCTTTGAACGAATAAGGCTTGAGATTGGCAGTAAATGGTGATCGGATCTACGTTATTTCTATATCAAGAACGATTCTACATGGCAATATTAGAGAGATGCAAGAAACGGCTTCAGATTCACAGAAGGTTCCTTCAGAGCGAGCATATCAAATTGAGTTACTTTCGGGTTGGAAGTCAGCGTGACTCGGTTGAATTATAGGAGATCAGTTCTGATGACTTGACTATATGTTAATGAGTTCCGAAAAATTCATCATGGTTATGGCCACGGGTCGGAGTTGATGTTTTCTACAAGTATAAAAGATATATTATGTGTGGTGATGTTCTTCTGGATTAAGTTAAATGAAAGGTTCTCGGTTGATGAGGTGTCTAACTTGCTTGTGGTTCAGAGTCGATTACGAGATTTTTATATTTTCACGAGTTATCATGTTAGTGACAGTGCACCGTGTGAGGTTGAATATTGTGAGTTCAATGTTGCGGTTTAGTTTTTAAGGGAATGATATGAGTTCTTGATGGCACAGACGATTTCAAATGTTTAAGAGAATGCTAGCACTATTTGATGTCGCTGGAGGAAAGTGAGCATGTTGGCAAGTTCATTGTGTTTTGACTTGTCGGTAGTTTTCTATAAGATGATGGAGTATGAGTGACGTATCAGCCATCTGAGTAGCGGTGTTGAGATCAGATATGGAGATTTTGGTATTCATGAGGTTCAGAGACTGATGTTCTTGTAGGCAGACTATTCCTTGATTGGGAATTGTAAAGAAATGTTGAGGATTTGATAATTGATAGTATGTGTTATGGAAAGGTTGCTATGGACTTTTGGAAGGTTATTTACCCATTTGGGTTATCAGAATTTGGTTTAGGGATTATTTGTGAGCCTAATGGGAATGTGTATTTTGTATCGAATCGGATTTTCTTGCTCTTGCGCAACTGTTACCACAGGTATATCGTCGGGCAGAATGGATGTTATTCGCGCCTTGGTCTATGTTATGTATTTCTCTCTTATGATATGACGGTTTGTAAGGGTTACATGATTATTTGCACGCATATTGTAATTCTGTTTAGGCCTTACAGCTTTATGGGAGAGATGGACCTCGTGATATTGATTTGCTTATTGCACCATAGTTGTGCTTGTCTTTCTCAGTATTATTTATGCCTAATCAGCTTTTCCATAGTTATATTTATGCACTCTATCGTGATTGATGTTGAAGCATATGTTATCAGTGAGCCCGAGCATTTTGTCTCGATGAGTACCCCTATGTGGATTGATATGATTAGATCGGGTAGCATGTTGCAACAGTACTATGACGAGATGCAACGCCTTATGCTTATTTCATGTGTTTTTCTTTTACGTTGTTGAAAATAGTTCATAGGAAGATGTTTATATGACCCTGCCTGCTTAACTTGCTTAGTAGCCTTCTTATTTAACTTTCTTACTATTATCTATCATGTATGAATTATTACTTGTTTGGTGTACGGATCCACATTTTGTGGGGCTCCAAATAGATTTTGGTGCGACTTGTCGGTTTCGCTGCTTGTATTGAATTAGTATTATTTGTCATGTCTGAATTATTACTTGTTTTGTGTATGGATCCACGTTGTGTGGGGTTCCAAATGGATTTTGGTGCGACTTGTCGGTGGTGCTATTTGTATTAGCGGAGATAAGATTTCTAGACATGAGATTTGAACTATTGTATTGGCATGAGGAATGTTTGGGAGAATGATACCACATTTTTGCTCAGAATTTGGGCAATGGTCCTTGTAGAACGAGTGAGCTTCTTGAATTATTGATCTGATGAGTGGTTATGAGATTCTGTGTGTTTCTTTCATCATTAGCAGTGTACGAAGGTTTTGAACGAGGTTTTATTTGATATGAGGTTTACTACAGGTATCTGATTTGTCTTTTGAGCAGCTACTATGATCGGAAATTATTGCTACGAGTATGCAAGTTATGTGGTATATCATGTTATTACATCTTTGGTTATGGTTATGACATGATACATCTTGTTCAAACTTGTACAGAGTGTAGATGCAAGATTCGAGTCTTGTAATGAATTCTGAATGTTGGAAATTGGGTTCTAAGGTTTATAAACTAAGGTTGAAGTAAGTATCCTCAGTTATGTTGTGTTGACAGGCTTATATAGATTGGGGTGACATGGGATCACTCCCAAGTATATGCATGGAAAGGTTACACTGTGATTTGATGGCTTTGGAACGACTCATGGCACGTTCGAGGACGAACATATATTTAAGTAGGGGAGGATATAATGACCCGGCCGGTCATTTCGAGTAAATGCATTCAGTTCGGTAGCTTGAGGTCATGTGTAGTTTCATATGGTGTATTATGACTCGCACATATCGTCGGATTTGGTTTTCTAGTCAACTTGGAAGTATTAAGTTGGAAGAGTTGACCAAGTTTAAATTTTGTGTATTTGACCCCGGATAGAAGTTTTGATGATTTCGTTAGGTCCGAATGATGATTTTGGACTTCGGCGTATGCCGAAATTTGAATTTGGATATTTCTAGAAGGTTTTTGTACTATTTGGCGAAAGTTGAAAATTAAAAGGTTTGGAATGTTCATAAGTTTAACCGAGAATTGACTTTGATGATACCGTGTTTGAATTGTTATTTCGGGAGTTGGAATTGGTTCATTATGTCATTTGGAACTTGTGCGCAAAATTTAAGGTCATTCCGAGTTGTTTGATATGGTTCGACACGATTTTAGAAGTTGAAAGTTCAAAAGTTCATTAAGTTTCATTTGAGGTGTGATTTGTTATTTTGATGTTTGTTATGTGTGATTTGAGGCCTCGAGTAGGTTAGTATTTATGTTTTGAGACTTGTTGGTATGCTCGGATGGGGTCCGAGGGGCTTGGGTGAGTTTGGGGTGGTTTCAGATCATTTTGGATTGGCTTGGAGTTGTTAGTTTCTACTGTTTGTTGATGTCTCTATTGTTCTTCGCGATCGTGAAGAAGTGGCCGCGATCGCTTAGTGATTCATGGGATTGGGGGATTTTCTTCATTGCATCGTGACAGGTCGACCGCATTCGCGTAGAGTTTGGGCAAGTCTTCTTCGCATTGGTCGCGTAGTGTTGAGCTAGGAGGAGGAGCCGAAGGCCTTCTTTATCGTGTTCTCGTAGAGGGATCCGTGTTCGCGAAGTTCTGTTTCAGCTGTGTGTCACGTTCGTGTGTAATATGCCGCAAACACGAAGAGTAATCTGAGGGTAGAAGAGTTTGTGCTTCGCGATCGCGATGCTGGTTCCGGGATCGCGATGCTGGTTCCGCGATCGCGATGAGTTCACCCTGGGCAGTATTTATTATGTACTTTATTTCGAAGGTTTTGGTCATTTTATAATATTTTGAGCTATGGAGCTCGGATTTGGGCGATTTTGAAGGAAATTTTGGAGGCGATCTTCACCACATGGATTGGGATAAGCATTTTGTAGTCGATTTTAGTTGTATTTCATTAATGTATCTTTGATTTTGGTATTTAAATTATGAATTTTAAAGAGAAATTGTGCAGTTTTGTCTAAACTTTCCTAAAGTGAATTTTTGAGTTTTGAACATTGATGAGCCGGATTTGAGTGAAATTAGTATGGTAGGACTCATATTCAATTGGGCTGTCACAATTTGTGAGCTTTATGGGGTTACGAGGTGCGGGCTCGGGTTTGCCATTTTGGTTAACTTTGAGTATTTGATTGAAGATTCGACCTTTATCATTTGGGTTTGCTTCCTATAGCATTGTTTGATGATTTTGAGTTGCTTTTGGCTAGTTTTGGGTCGTTCAGAGGTCGATTTGAGTGGGATGGCGCTTCTAGTGTATCAATTTGGCTTGTTTGAGGTAAGTGTCTTGCCTAACTTTATTGGGAGAATTTTTCCTACTATTTGATATTGTTTTCTACATGTGGGGGTAATGCATATATGAGGTGACGAGCGTATATGCACCAGGTTTAACCATGCTTGGGGGTAGATTATACGATTATTAGTGCCTTGTTTGAGTATGTGACCTTACTTCATGTTTTACTTGACTCCTAGATTGATACGAATATAAAGTTAAATGCTAGAAACCATGATTTAGCTTATTATAACTGGATTAAAATTTGACGGATTTTTGTGAAACTATTAGTGTACTAAATTTAGTCATCTCTATACTTAATCACAAATGCATCGCTACGACCGCTATTTTTGAGATATTGGATTTTATACTTGAGTTGAAGATCATTTTTGAGATTTGTTGAGATAGTTGAACAATAAGGTTCTTGAGGTTTGTTCAATTCTTATTGACTTGAAAATTATGATTGATGTTTATTTAGAATATTCACTTAATCACTCTCCTTGATGCTATCCATGCTTCCTACCTTGCTTGTTATTGATATAAATATACTTGGTAAGGAAGAGTGTAAAGCACGAAGGGTGATGCCATTCCATTGCATATACATTACCATATGAGAAGGAGTGTAAAGCACGAATGGTGATGCCGTGCCATTTGAGTAAAGCACGAAGGTGATGCCGTGCCATTTCATTTACATTATCATGTGAGAATGAGAGTAAAAGCATGAACAGTGATACTGTGCCATTATTTTTATATTATCATGTGTTCATGGCATGAAGGGTGTTTCCGTGCAGGAAAGGACGAGAGACATGCATTATATTATGATATCTTTTCTTTATGTATACATCCATGCCCTTTATATTGAGCTATTATTGTTGCACCTATGTTTTCTATGCAACTTTTGTTATTGTCCTGTCTTAGTCCTCTACCTCAATTGTTGTTGTGTTATCCATGCCCTCTATCTATTTAACTTGTAAATATTATGTTTTCCTATTGTAAGCTCTTTGTAATAACTATATTACAAAGTCACTCTCTTGACTAACTCTAGTCAACAACCAAAAATAATGATGGTTAAATGATCTCCTACTAAATGCTTCTAAAACGCTGTGTAGGAATTACACATGAATAACATAAGAAAAAGACACAACAATACTAAAGGACAGACAACATTTTCAATGTTGGGATCTGGTCCTTTGTTTTGTAGCTGTTTTGTTCTTCAATGTACCTGAGGGAAATAGAGGTGTCTGCACACTTGAGAAAATTTGTGTTATTGTAATTGCAAATGTTAGGTCAACACCTTGTAATATGTTGTTTATATATGAGAGATCATGAGGGTAGTTACACGGGCATTTCCAGTTTAGCTAATCAAAGTTGTGCTGTTGTATTGTTGCAAGTACAATGCAACAACTTTAACAACTGTAGAGTTGACTTGCGCGACGACCTGAGGAACTGATCCTATTTGTTCCCTCTATTGTTTCCTTATTTGTTTTCCCTGAGAATTAAACCAGTCAACAGGGTATGTTGCAAAGAGCATAAGGGAACTGATTATATCAGGTTCCTATCTGGTTCTTCCATGAAGTTTGACAAATCATCAAAACTACACTCGCATATCTAATCATTACCTAATTCTTTGATGATGACAAATTTGGAGTTGATATTCCCTTCAGAGAACCAGATTTCCATATGTTCCAACTATGAATCAGACACCTTCCCCCAGAGAACCAGTTTCCCCCTTCAATTATCTTCTCCCTTTTGGCATCATTAAAAGACTTAGACAGGCATATGCAAAACGAAGTCTAGCAACTTTAACTCATGCCACTTGTGTGAACACAACATGACTAAAAATATAACATAAGAGTATAACATTGTATAAAATAGGCAGTCATTCTCATTAATTATAAGAGGGAAAGAAAACATAGGAGTAGTAGCACCATAGTCACACAAATATTACAAATCAGAAAAATAAAGTACCATAGTCAACAATTAGAAGCAACAAAAGGACAGGATTAGGAGAGGACTGGGAATGATGCAAAACAAGGGACACTGGATGGGGAACATGAAGGATTAGAGAGCAAGAGCCTTGATGAGACTATCCATGCTATCATTAGCAACCCTTTGATCATTGATCAGCTACTCCCTCAGGTTCTCTACTTGTTTCCTCAACTCAACATTTTCAGCCTTCAAACGGGAAACCTCTTCACTTTGAGCACTTATGGAAACAGGTTCCTTGCTGGCCTGATAGGCTTAGACTCTAGAATGGCATTGTGTGCTTTCAGACGCTTAATTTCTGCATTGGCAGCCTCCTGAGCATCGATCAGCGGAGAGACGCTTAATCTCTGCAGTGGAGTTGCTTCCTATTCCTCCCTTCTTTACCACATACACACACTCTTCAAAAGTATTCATAGTGAACATTTGTTTTCTTGTCCCCACATATGCTTTCCCAAAGGGAACCTCAAAGTGTTCAAAGACTTTGTTAAGGAGGCACCCTTAGTGGAGACCATGATTCCCATCCTTGAAATCTTACTCCTTCAACATATGTTCAATCATAATCCCAGGCAGACTAATGAAAGAGAAGGAGTTTAGTGCTTCCAGAAAAACCAGGTGTATAATGGAAGCAATAGACCTCCTCTCAGCCATAGGTAGCAGCACATTGTTCAACAACTCAAACAGTAGTTGGTATGCTGGTAGAAGTGCCTTAATATGCACTCTTTCCCCAGTCTGAACAAATTGCTTCTTGATGATCAACTTCTTGAAGTCAGGGGAACCAGTTCCCTCCGTATTCTTCAGCCCAGTAGTAGGTACCTCAAGAATCTCACCCAGCAAGTGCTCATCCATAACAAAGTCATTTCCATTCACCTTCAAACAAATTGTGTCCCAATATACCACAAACAAGTCAGCATAGATGCTTGTCACCTCATCTTCATAAACTTTTGGACTTTTGACTTCAAAGAGATGGGTCCACTTCTGGAATTCCACAATTTCTATCAGCTGTCTCATGCTTGGTTGTTCAAGAATCTCAGGATCAATGACTCGGCCCTACAGAACCTTTTACTTTTTCAGATTTTCCCTCCTCTCTAACTCAGATAATTCCACCCTTGGACTTTTGGAGGAACCAGGTTCCTCACTAGTACTCTACCTCTTTCCGAGAGGCTTCTTCTTCTCTACTTTTTCTTTCTCTACATCTCCTTCCTAATCTACTTCATCATCCTTGTCATTCACAAGTTCTTTTTCAGATACCATTTTCTTCTACTTGGTAGTAGTGGTCTTCTTAGAGTTTTTCCTACCAAGAGGAGCGGGTTCCTTAACAGGCTCCTCATCATCCACCTCCACTACATCAGCAGAAGGCATATCGTCCCCATCAATCAACCGGATTTTCACAAGCCTCTTCTTCTTCTTCTTCTTCTTCTTCTTCTTCTCCTTATTTTCTTTCAAGGCAATGTCAAGTGCATCATTTCTCTATTGTCTAGTAGTGGGAAGTTTGGGAACAGAATCCTTTATGGACTTTACCCCACCCCTAGCAGCTATATATTGTATCATATGCAGATCATCGATATCATCATCACTCTCACCAGAATTTCCCTCAAACAAAAACTTAATTTCTAGGTAAATAATATCCAATGGAACACTAACATGGTGGTCAAAAGGGGTAGTGTCAGCACTATCCAGGGGCTATCTTGTAGAGCTAGAAGTTTCATCCCAAGTAGGAGCAGAAATCTCCCTTTAGGCAGAGGGACCAGGTCCCTATGTAGGTTCCCCTTAGTACTAAAAGGTACTTGATCCCTCGACGCACATGTTCCCCCTTACCATGTTCTCCCCTCTGACTCAGTGGTTCCCTCTGAGTCTCTTCACCAACAGCATCAGACATTGAATCATGAACCAATGTCTCCACAATAACATGCTCTATTCAAGAGAAGCATAGCCTTCTTTGAGTGTATCACTCCTTATTTTATCACCCTTTGTACCCAAAACTTCTGTAACAATAGTAGGGGATGGAAGATTGCCTGATATAGAAATAACCCCTTCAACACATTGAACTCCGGAAAATTAAGATGCATGTGACCCCTCAGCAACATGAGAACCTGATTTTTCATCCACCCTTCCTTCCTCAATACGTTGAATCGACACTTCAACACCTTCATCCCTTTCCACAATTTCTTATGTGGTTTTTCAGCGTTGTGTTTGTAGTGGTCCTTCTTTTGAAGAGGGAACAAAAATAATAACAACAAACCTAGTTTGATACCATAAATAGGGTCTGGGAGGGTAGTGTGTACACAGACCTTACCCCTACCTCAGAGAGATAGGGAGATTGTTTCTGATAGACCCTTGACATTGTGAAGAAGACACTCTTTGATAAAATATCCCGGCTTTCCGCATTTATGACGACATATCACATCCCATAACTATGAGTCATCATCTTTGATGAAGTCGTGCATTCTTGTTTTTCACCAACCATAGTATTGGTCGTTGATACTTGGTGGTCTGTAGGTTGATTGTCCTTCCTCGAAGTTTGGTAGAGCAGCCATGAAGATCCTTTCTAGGTGTTAACCTTTTAGAAAGTGCCCACTCTAATACCAATTGATAGAAACTAAGGGTCCGCCAAACAGTATAGAGAACCGGGTTCTCTATCAGTTACCATAGTAAGCAACAGTAAGTAAAGAACACACAATATTTACGTGAAAAACTCTCAGCTCACGAGATTAAAAATCACGACCTACCCTGGTAGGATTTCAACTTCATTAGCCGAACAAACTTCAGATTACAACCTATTACAATCTAGAAATTAAACACTTAATCCCTTACCTCTTACAATAATTCTATTATAAGCTCTTTGTAATAACTCTATTATAAAGTCACTCACTTGACTAACTCTAGACAACAACCAAAAGCAATGACAGTTAAATGATGTCCTACTAATTACTTCAAAAAACTTGTGTAGGAATTATAAATAAATAACATAAGACAAAGACACAACAATACTAAAGGACACACAACATATTCAATGTTGGGATCTGGTCCTTCGTTTTGTAGCTGCTTTGTTCTTCAATGCACCTTAGGGAAACAAAGGCAGCTGCACACTTGAAAACTATGTGTTTTTGTAATTGCAAGTGTTAGGTCAACATCTTGTAACATGCTGTTTATATATGTGAAATGATGACGTTAGTTACAAGGGCATTTCTTGTTTAGCAAATTGAAGTTGTGTTGATGTATTGTTGCAAGTACAGTGCAGCAGCTTTAATAACTATAGAGTTGACTTGCACGACGAACTGAAAAACTGATCCTGTCTGTTCCTTCTGTTGTTCCCTCATTTGTTTTCCCAGAGAATTAAACCAGTCAACAGGGTATGTTGTAAAGAGCACATGGCAACTGATTGTATGATGTTCCTATCTGGTTCTTCCATGAAATTTGACAAATCATCAAAATCACACTCGCATAACTTATCAAGTAAGAATAATGGTTTAATCAAAAGCCTAACTTAATTACAAAGGTTCAAATAAGTCTCAAGTATACATGATCGAACTGATTTAATTAAGTCACAATTAAGAAAAATGGAATTGAATCGAAAATAAAAGAAAAATTGAACTGAACTGATCGACTGATTCTCACTCTTATTGACTGCTACGTGCTTCCTTAGAGAGAAGATATCAATTAATTTAACATTGTTATAAAATAAAGACTATAAAGTAAAGAAATCGAAAACAAGTATAGAGGGAGATTGATATCTCTATTCAACTTCAAACTGTTGTACATAATGAACTGAATTCTCTTCTATTTATAGAAGAAAGGAAGCAGCTGCAAGGCTTTTCTTTAGCTGCTTGTAAGCTGT
>AWOL01S0224656.1:0-25472 GCA_000715115.1 Nicotiana otophora | reverse complement strand
CTTAGTGTTTCCCTGAGAGTAAGATTGGATATTTGTTCAATGTATAGCCTTGTCATTGTCTTGAGGAGTTTACTGCTATTTGTATAGAATGAAAGTTCTTTCTTTTAAAAAAAAAGATGAATGCTAGGCGTATAATATAATTTGTAAAGGTAAATGTATTTTTACTTTGGGTAAAGCTAATGGATTTTCTTTGATTCTGTTTCCTTCCCTGATAGCTAGAACTTGGTAGTAGTTAATACAAGTGGGAAACATATATGTATCATATGTATGGCTATGACTATGCAAATGCATTCTTTCTTATGAGATTTTCAAGTTTGGCACTGTTTCTGATTATAGATGACTTTTGTTGTATGTATTTATTGCTTCATAGTTAATATTCTGTATTCTATTAATAGAGAACTGATATTTTCTCTTTATATTTTGAAAGGTTCATCAGCTGCACTTGAAAGTAAATATTTTTATATGGATAAATCTTGGATTAGAAAGCCAAGGAACACCACAGAATATTTATTTGGTTTAAATCAGTTTTTAGATTTTGCATTTGCTAATGCTATTGTTGGAGATAGAATAAAGTGTCCTTGTCCTAAATGTGAATTCGCAAAGTGGCAGACTAGAGAGGTAGCGCTCGATCATTTGATTTGCAAACCACTCCCTCAAAATTATGTCACTTGAAGTATTCATGGTGAATAAAATATACTGCCTAATTCTATAAATAATGTGGTTATACAAGATACATTACCTCCTGAAAATTCAGTAGAATTATTGATCAATGAAGCATTTGGAGGCCTAATGCACGATAGGGTTGATGTAGGTCTGTCACAAGTAGCGGGTGGTGAAGAAAGGTTAAATGATGAGCCTGCTTCAAATGATAAAGACTTTTTCGAGTTGCTTAGAGATGGAAGTCAAGAATTGTATGAAGGGTCCAAGTACTCAAAACTAAAATTTTTATTAAAATTATATCACATAAAATGTTTGTCTGGGCTAAGTGACAAGGGAATGACCGTGATACTAGATTTGTTGAGGGACGCATTTACATTTTCACGGATCCCTCATTCTTTTTATGAAGCCAAGAAAACTATCAGCAAGCTTTGTCTTGATTATATCAAGATAGATGCTTGTCCAAATGATTGTATGTTATTTTGGGGGAATGATGCTAATGAGGAAACATGTAAGTATTGTCACATTTCTAGGTGGAAGACTAACAAGAAGATAAATGAAGATCATGTGTCTACTACAGGTAAGAAGAAAACCAAGAAAAAAACTAAGAAGCCTGCAAAGATTTTGCGTTACTTTCCATTAAAACCAAGGTTGCAGAGATTATTCATGTGCTCTAAAATAGCAAAATATATGAGATGGCATGCTGAGGATAGTAACAAAGATGTAATCATGAGGCATCCTAGAGATGGTGAGACATGGAAGAGGTTTGATATAACTTTTCCTGAATTTACATTTGATCATCGGAATGTTCGGCTTGGCCTAGCTAGTGATTCAATCCTTTTGGCACGATGAGTACTAATTATAGAATTTGGCCAGTCATTTTAGTTCCATACAACCTTCAAATATCTTTGCTTTTGATCTTGGTGGAAGTCTCTATACTCCCTCCTATTTTTGAGTATTTCCTCTACCTAGAACCCTATATATCTAGCAGGTATTCACCATCTCCGACTAAAACTTTCTAGCTGTTTTCCAAGAAAATATGATAGGAATTTGAGCATACTATCATCAATATTTGCATTTTGAAGGTCTTAAGTGCTCTACTAATTCAAGTTGTAAACTTGCATTGAAGATCTTTGTAGTCTAATTAAGACTGCTGCTTTCTTAAGGCCTAGTGTATTGAAAAGCTACCATCCATGGTTCCCAAATGTTATACTTTCATAGGTCAGCAAACTCCAACACTGTTATCCTGATTCCAAATACATGAATAAATTTCCTTTATCGCTTTGCTAATCATCTATTGATCTAGGGATTCACATACCTCCAAATATGTGAGAACTACTGGATACGTTATACTGGTAGCTTGGGGTATGAACATCAGTCATCAATGCCCTCTATGCAATGATGCAGATGACTTTGCTCACAGCATCCATAAAAGTGGTGTTAAGCTTTTTAGATGAGACAACAGTTGGAGTTCTTTATTCCTTGTATAAAATTTGTATTCTCTTTGATTTTGAGGTTTATGTATGAGTCATGCATAGTGAATTATCCCTCCTGTAGCAGCATATACAACTACAAGATGCATAAGTATTAGCTTTAAGTTGTGGTCAGTTTTAATTTGTAAATTTTTTGATGATTTTTAAGTTGTGTACTTTGCTGCAGGGTCTTTAAATTGATAGTTGAGTTGAGGGGGGAGTGGAGAGTGAGGCTCATGTGGATCCCCCCATATTAAATATTTGGTCAGTTTTAATAGTTGTATGTTTTTTTTTACTTTTTGCTGCAGCCAAGTGATGTAGCTAGTGGACCAGTTTCACCTACGGATGCAAGAAGATCTTCCGGCGCTAGTAATCCCAGTGACAGCCATTGAGATTCATTTTAATTGAAGTGGATGTATTAGGACAATGTAATAGCTCACTAATATAGATGATTAACTATGTTCTAATTTATCTTGATGAAATATGATACTACTCGGTCACAATATTTTTCACGATTAATGAAATGTTGATGTTTCTTAATTTTAATGTTTTGGTTTAAGCATAAATATCAGCATATTGATGATAAAAATCAATTCTATAATATATTTAAAAATAGATGAGGTTAAAAACCCCCAAAAGAAATTGAAGAGACTCTTATGGTGTACACATAAGAAATTGCGGGGGTTTACAACCCCTACACTAAAAAAAATTAAATTTTAAAAATAAAATATATGTTCGCACATGAAATTGCGGAGGTTAAAATTGCAGTTTGCGGAGGTTAGAAACCTCCGCTATTTGCTATCACGGCGGTTCGGAAAACCCCCGCATTTATCTGCCGCAAATTAATAGTGGCGATGCTTACTACGGGGATCTGCTCAACCGCCGTGACAGCAAATAGCGGAGGTTTCTAACCTCCACAAACTATAATTTTAACTTCCGCAATTTACCTTTTTTTTGTAGTGCTAGTGGAGATCAAGGATAATAAAGAAATGGAATTAATTAATTATCCAACTTTTGTGTTTGGAGATTACATGGATGTTTATACTGAGCAGAAGTTCCTTCCTAAAGAACCAAGGTTTCAAGCTGTCAGAGCAATGTGAAGAACTGGCTAATATATATCAATAGCTTTTTCTCCTTTGTTTGGTTCATGTAGAATTTCTGTATTTGTTTGAATTGAAATACTTCAATCTTCATATAAAGCAGTACATATACTAGTAATATTGTGGCTGCTTTTTATGGGTTGTTGGTATTACCTTTTTCTTCATGTATTTCTTAAAATTTATCTATTAATTCCGTCTTCGTAAACTTCAACTTTCATAGATTTTCTTAGCCATCCTTTATTTATTTAATAGCTTTGGTCAAAGTTTTTACATGCAACGTAGCATTTATGAAAAAGTCATATTTTGTTTTAACTGTACTATCCTTCGGATTCATTTAAACCCAACTTTTATAAGCCTAAGTTGATTTATGCATACTTCTTTTTCTGTTGTTGAATCCTTTTGTACTAAATATGAACATAGTTTATTTTAAAATAAATTAGTCCAAAATCTTTATATTTTTTATTGCTCTGCTACACTTAAAAACACTTTTTTTCCAGAAAGCTTGACCAAACATTATATCTCTCCAAGACAAACTTTTCTAAAAAAACAAAAAACAAAAGCACTTCTAGTTCCACCGCAGCTTGGCCAAACAAAGCTATAAGAATTAGAATAAGATGATTGTGAGTATTTAGGACCATGAGTCCATGACCAAGAAGCAGAAATGTCTCAGCCAGTAAAGATTGGAACTTTGTAATCAACCATGTGAAAATAGTGCTGTACAAATTTCTTACTTTGAATAATAAAAATAGCAAGACAGCTGAATACGAGGGTAAATCCTGACTGAATATCAGAGCCAGACAGTAGATATAACCGTATAGACTCTTACTATTGTAATTCTTTTGCTCTTACTTATATGAATGTACAGTAATTTACATTAATGAGAGGACTAAATCTTAAATAGCTTCAGAGTGCTTTCTGGTCTAGTCTTTCGTTCCAATTTAGACAACGAATCAAGCTACGAAACCAATCACCTGTTTGATCAGACTTGTTAACTGTAGGTAGTGAATGCTGACTCATATATATGCGAACAGAATCTCCTCTAGAGAGTTGTTGCCTTCTCTTCCCATCAAAGGAGACCCAAGCATTGCTACGTGCATCCTCTGGAATCTGTTCATATGCAAAAAACTTCTAAGATTCCTCGAGAGTGATAAAATGAGAATGACAAAGGACAAACGAAGAATCTGGAATAAACAATAGACTTTGAGCTTCCCACGAGAGAGATCTCTCTGCAAACACACCTATACTTGAACAATGTTTGTGCTTAAGGTGAAAGAGTTAGAGCGGATGTTGACTTATGTGTAAACGACTCCGGAATAGAGTTTTGATTATTCCAATAGATCCGTATGGTGATTTTGGACTTAGGAGTGCACGTGTCCTGATAGTGATTCGGAGATCATAGTTGAATTTGACTTGAAATGGTGAAAATTGTAAAATTAAGAGTTTGGAGAGTTGAAAAGTTTGACCGAGAGTTGACTTTGTGGTTAACGGGCTCGGATTTTGGTTCCGAAAATTTCAATAGGTCCATTATGTCATTTATAACTTGTGTACAAAATTTGAGGTCAATCGGACTTGATTTGATATGTTTCGACATCGAATGTAGAAGTCGGAATTCTTAACTTTTATTAGGCTTGAATTGGGGTGTGATTCGTGGTTTTAGCATAGTTTGATGTGAATTGAGACCTCAACTAAGATCGTATCGTATTTTTGGACTTGTTGGTATATTTGGTTGGGGTACCGGGGGCCTCGGGTGTGTTTCGGGTGTTATCAGATCATTTTGGGCTACTTTGGATGCTGGTTTTCTGATGTCTAGTTTTGTTTTTCGCGTTCGCGAGGAGCCTCTCGTGTTAAAGAAGAAGGATTTGGCTGCTGGGATTTTGTTCTTCGCGTTCGCGAAGAAAGAATTCATGGTGTCCCTTGTCTACCTTTGCAAGCTTGTATCTTGCAACCTATAAGGAATTTGGAGGTGATCCAAAAACAAAAGTTATAGCCCTTTGTGTCTAGTTTTCAGAAAGTCAAACCATTTATCATATGAGTTTATGTACAAAAGATTATGATTGATATACTACAAGTTTTGTGGGAAGAGTTTGGAAATGACTATTGGGAAATTTATTCATCGCGAACGCGAGGGCAAGGTCGCCAACGCGAAGAAGGAAGTCTAGGCAGTGTTATAAGTCCTCTATTTATGACCTTTGAGCTATTATTTCGTATTTTGAGTTGGGAACCTCGGAATTTGGCGAATTTGGAGAGGATTTTCACCAGGAGGATTGGGGTAAGTGATTCTAACTTGGTTTTGGTTAAATTACACGAATACATTGTTGTTTTTATCATTAAATTAGTGTTTTGGAATGAAATGGTAGGAATTTTCATAGACTTTAATTGAGAATTTGAAGGACGAGTTGTGGTCGAATTTGAGTAATTTTGGTATGGTTGGACTCATGGTTGAATGGGGGTTCGGATTTTATAATTTTTATCGGATTTTGAGACGTAGGCCCAACTGTTGACTTTTGAGTTGACTTTTTGGATTTTAGTTTGAAAACTTAGCATTTTTATATGAAATTTATTCCTATAGCTCGTGTTGATTGTATCGAATTATTTATAGCTAGATTCGAGGCGTTCAGAGGCCAGTTCACGAGGGAATGGTATATTGGAGTTGGGATATGCACTACTTGAAGTAAGTAACACTACTATACTTGGTTCTAAGAGTATGAATACCTAAAATTTTGTGCTATGTGATTTTTGTTGAGGTGACGTGCATGTTAGGTGATGGGCGTATGGATATCACGACCCAAAATTCAACTAGTCGTGATGACACCTAACCTAACCCTCTAGGTAGGCCAATAACCAACTATCCAATTTAATAAGATTTATTAAGAAAAGAAAAGATAATACAACTACTTTTATACAAAGAATTTTCCAAGGACTGGTAGTACAAATCATGAGCTTCTAAGATTTATATTTTTACAAAACTGTACAACATGTGTTTGAAATATAAATGAACAGAATTCGAATCTAATGCTACCCAGGGACAAGTGATAGCCATAACTGGAATGCAAGTACATCTTCAAATCCAGCTCCCGCAATACGCATCAACATCATCATCCAACATCTGCACGCAAGGTGTAGAAGTGTAGTATGAGTACAACCGACCCCATGTACTCAATAAGTAACAAGCCTAACCTTAGGTTGAAAGTTGTGACGAGTTGGGGCAAGGGTCAGAGTCCAACTCCAATAACCAGTAATAATTCATAATAATATAATAAATATGGTACAAGAAATAACTCAGCTCATTCATGGTTACGGAAAATATGCATTCTTTTCAAGTATAAAAGTAAATTCCAAATCTTTCACCGAAAACCCCAAAGATATATGGGTAAGTTTGAAAACGTGATTTTTTCCAAACCTTTCAACAATAATTAAGAGGTTTCATTTTTCAGATAGTATGAGAAAAGTAAATCTTTATCTCTACGTGCCAATATACAAGTGATATCATGAATATCACCAAAATCGAGTAGCGTGAGGTAATGCATCTCTATGCCTGTATCTCCAGTACGCATGTCAAATATAATACATCTCAGTGATGAACTCATGTACTCACACTCTCAGGGTAATCAATCTCTTTGTGTTGTATTCTCACTCACCATGCTCGATACTCATCACACTCAGTCACTCCGTACTATACAGGGCAGATCCAGCCCAAACATAATAAATCCAAGGCAGATCCAACCCAATGCAAATAAACCAGGGCAGATCCAGCCCAAATATAAATAATTGCTAGCAATTGCGCCAACTGTGGATGTGCAAACTCAGGAGGGGCCGATCCAGCCCAAGCACTATAATAAGCCAAATCGTGCATGAATCAATAAAGCCTGCTGCGGCGTGCAACCCGATCCCATAAATGTCACTCATAACATGCCCTCGGCCTCACTCAGTCATCAATCTCTCCTAGCTCTCAGGCTCAGAACACTCATGCTAAGCAGCCCAAATCAATGATACAAGATGTGACAATATACAATAACAGAGACTAAGATATAATATGTAATGATGAATGCGAGTGAGCACATAACTGCACTTAAGCAAATAACTCAACAGCAAAGAACGACCATTGTGGGTCCTAATAGTACCAGCATATAGCCTAAACATGACTTCTAGCATAAAGTACAGCTCAAGTGCTCTAACACATAGAGTACAGTAAAAATGTTCAGATAAGATAGCTACACAGTTCTATGGAATCGACTAATTCACAATTACTACGGTGCTCGCCCACACGCCCGTCACCTTGCATGTGCATCATCTCAACTTCAATCACATAGCACGTAATTCGGGATTTCATACCCTCAACACCAAATTTAGAAGTGTTACTTACCTCGAACTAGCCAAATCCAATACCGAGTAAGCCAAACGATGCTCTAAAAATACCATCCCGAGCGTACCGGCCTCCGAACGGCTTGAAACTAGCCGAAAATAACTCAAGAACATCAAATAATGCCTAAGGAACAATTCCAAATGATAAAGGGAGAATCTTTAATCAAAGGCCCAAAATCGACCAAAGAGTCAAACTCGGGCCCATGCCTCGAAACCCTACGAAACTTATAAAATCTGATAACTCATTCAATTACGAGTCGAACCATACTAGTTTCATTCAAATCCGACTCCAAATCGGTGTTCAATACTTAAAAACTCGCTTTATGAAATATTTTGACACCCCTCCCCCTCCCCAATTTCCTCTTTAAAATTCATCAACTAATTGCCAAAAATAGAGAAAGATTCACGAAGTATAATCAAAATCGGGTATAGAACACTTACCCCAATCCTTGTGATGAAATTTGTCTCCAACATCACTCAAATCTGAGCTCCCCAACTCAAAATGTGAATAAAATATCCAAGCCCTCGATAAATAACTTCTACCCAGCCATCTTTGCTTTTGCGAACAAGTTAGTCGCTTCTGCGACAATATATCCACTTCTGCAGAACCAGCTAAAAACTAAACCCTCACACATGCAGACAAAATATCTGCTTCTGCGACATCGCAGGTGCGAGCCACCATCCGCTCCTGCGCTCCAGCCCATCGTACATGCGTATCCGCACCTGTGCCCAAATCTCTGATTCTGCGATCTTCCCCACCCAGCTCTCACCTCGCTTCTCCGACTCCTTTGTTGCTTCTGCGACCATTGCACCTGCACAAAACCAGCCGCAGGTGCGATCACACCAGATCCTGCCACCAGCAGCCTTAGCCAAATTTAATCCAAACAATCCGAACCTCGTTCGAACCTCTTCCGATCCACTCGGGACCCTATCTGAATATACCAACTAGTCCAATAACATAATGTGAACCTACTCGAGTCCTCAAATCACGCATAACAACATCGAAACGACGAATCGCACCTCAAATCAAAATTAATGAACTTTGAACTTCCAACACTCGTGCCAAAACACATCAAATCAACTCGGAATGAGTTCAAATTTTGCACACAAGTCCCAAATGACATAACGAAGCTATTCCAATTCTCGGAAGCATAACCCGAATACGATACCATCAAAGTCAACTCCCGATCAAACTTGTGAACTTTCCAAACCTTCAAATTTCCCACTTTTGCCAATTAGTGCCGAATCCTTCTAGAAATATCTAAATACAAATCTGGGCATACGCCCAAGTCCAAAATCACCATCCAGACCTAACAAAATCATCAAAACTCCATTCCGAGGTCAAATTCACAAAAGTCAAACTTGGTCAACTCTCCCAACTTAAAGATTCAACAATGAAATTCATTCTTCCAAGTCGATTCCGAATAACCTAAAAAGTAAAACCGATGATTCATACAAGTCATAATACATCATATAGAGCTACTCATGCCCTCAAAATACCGATCGAAGTGCAAATTCTCAAAATGACCGGTCAGGTCATTACATCCTCCCCGTCTTAAACATACGTTCGTCCTCGAACGTGCCGATAGTCGTTCTAAAGCCATCAAAGCATTGTGTAACCTTACCATGAACATACCCCGGGGTGATCCCACGTCACCCAATTCCATATAAGCCTGACAACACAACATAACTAAAGATCATTACTTTGACCTTAGCCCGTAAACCTTAGAATCCAATTTACAACATCCAAACTTTCCTATAAGACCCGAATCTCGCATATACACACTGTATAAGTCTGAACCAGCTACATCAAGCCATAACCATAACCCAAGACAAAATCACATGATTTACCACATAACTCAAATACTCATAGCAATAACTTTCGATCACAGTAGCTGCTCAAAACAATCCCATACCGGTAATAAACCGCATATCAAACAAACCCCATTCTAAAACCTTCGCACACTGCCGATGATGAAATAAACATGAAGAACTCGTAACCACTTATCAAATCAACAAGTCACAGAACTCTCCCTCCTTGTCAAGAATTATAGCCAATTTCTAAGCCGACTCCCGATGTTATACTTCCAAATATACTGCATTAAAATCCGATAGCACCCATTCTAGGTCCGACGACCCCATCTCATCAAATACAACTGCCTTACTAACATGCCACACCAATTCAACCTTGAGCCACGAACCATGCAATACATGAACCAATATGCAACAATTAAAATGCACCCAAAAATAGGAAATGACTCAAATGAGAGAACTGTCCTGCAAGCTCAACAAGCACCACCACAACTGCAATGCTACGGACCCATCATACATAGTCGAACCAAGACACACGAATCTTACACAAAGGATGATATCCCGACATAACCCAGCTGCAATGTGTGACCCAATCCAAACACTGGTCCATATGAAATACCTCAAGCCACTATGCTCGAAATCCACAACCATGCGCAATTCAACATCAAGTACCCAAGGTGTATGACCGTAACCACAGAGAAGAAAATAACTCAATACCATAGTCCGAAAAGAACATAATCAATACGCAACAAGTCATTCAACACCCTAATACTCCTCTCGCTCAAATTTCGCTATATGGTTCAAATAGAACCGCACCAAGTGTGCATATAACCAATGATCGCAACTCCTCGTAGCATAGAAGAGTAACCGATAGAACATATTAGAACATGAATAAGCTCAACTCTAACCATATGTCACCTCCCTCAATAATAGCAGTATGGAGTCAACCAATCCGACCCGGTGTAGAATACACCTCCTCATTAGGCCTACCAATGGACCCCAAATCAACTCCGATCACCTACAAATAGATATATAACCTTCTGAAAGTCCACAATGACTGAACCATAAAACATATTATTATTTGGCTAGCTTTGGCCACATCTTCATAGTCCACAACCACGAAACAATCTGTTTCCAAGAACTCTCGATCTCCAAATCCATAGAACACACGAATCACCATATCTGATCCCAACTCCAGTGCTCGAATGTTTAACACATATCTCATACATGATCCTCCTAATAGGAATACTTCGATAATTCTTCCGTGCCACATAGCAAAATCTGAATATCAGTAGTTGATCAACTAGGCGAGTATCGCAATACCAATGAAGCATCCGTAAGTCAAAATTTAGTTTTCCTTCTGATATGCGCACCTTTCTCAGGCAATACCAAGTAGTTATAGCATTCATCTAAACATTGAAAATCGTCCATGTTGTCTAAGAATTTATGATCTCCCCTTCAAAACTGACCCGTGACCTTGCACATGCAAATCTCAATCTCACACAACACACCACATCTATCATGCCATCATAGAAAAAGTACGAGAATCGCATAATCAACTCTGAGTCACTAGCAAACTACATAGTCAATTGTCCAGGAACCTTCCATTTGATCTTATCCAGGAGAAAATCACAATACGCAACATGTTCCTCACGCCAGTAGGAAATATACACCTTTAAGTGTGGTAGAAATCCTCGAGAGCACTTTAAAATCCATTTGCACACAATCAAGCCGTCAGAACCGAATCTCTCTAACTCAACCAAGCCACGCGAGTCGCCAAACCCAAGAGTACTGCTACAAAACACCTGTAGAGACTCACCACATCATGAGAACCAAAAGAACCAAGCATATCGTTACCCTACTGATCCAACCTACTACCAAGCTGCCATATTTCTCTGAGTTTCTTCCGCATTACCCTCAAGTTGACACTTTTCCTTGCCAGAACACCATGATCCTTACCCACAGCTCACCACAAGCAATTCTAGAATAAAAATACACCGCTCTAAGACCCATAAGCTGCTCCTTTACCTCTTAAGCACCTCAAAAGTACCACAACTGACGCACCCACTCAGAAGAGATTTTCTGTGAACTTAAAATAGTTTCCTTTACCTCCTTGATACTGAAATATAGAATCAATAATGATATAGAAATACTGCGAGTCTCGACACCATCTGATGTAAATTTCATATCCTAGCCATATACAAATCTGGAAGAATTCTCAATTGCTACACATAAATCTTGAACCCATTAGAACCTTCTCGGGAGTCACCCACTCTGCTCAAATTTGAATCGCACCGCCCAACCGGGCCAACCGACCTGTGCCCCATTAGTACGACAATACCCAAGGAAGTAACCCACGCCTCTAAACAACCGAGTAAGCCCCCACTCCATACTCACTGCATCCATCACGAATGACAAACTCAAATCATTCCACAGTTTCCATATACCCTAAAGTGTAATACATCATGCATCCAGAAGTTTCCTTGTTGAAGTCATCCTCAAAACCAGAATCTGCAAGTCATAGCCGATTCACAAGTATACCTCAAGTCGAAACCAGTACAACATGCAACCAAGCAATCAAATTGCCGATAGCAACCTCCCCCACTTTTCTCGAAGCCATGGAATAAAAGATCTGATAACTTACAATAACCACACCGTATTACTGCCATAATACCGCAATGAGATTCAACTAAATCCTTCATAAGCTCATGTAACACAAACCATCTAATACCTCAAGTCTTCTGCAAATCTCGCATTCATCCTCGTGATGGTCAGGTCAACTATTACAAACTCAAATCGCACAATATAACCCACTGGTAGGAAGGAAAGCCTCCACACAACATCATAAGGATCACTCAACCGTAGATTACCCCGCGGGTTATAACCCACCCGCTTAAACTTAAACTGACATCTCTCTATCCCCTTTCACAACCATAACTACTACACAATCACTTAATCTTCCTGGGTCTAAACTCATCAACAATACACGAGAGTCTAATCCGTTCCACAGTTAAATAACATGAAAGATTCTTCAATACACTCATAACTCGAGACTATACATCATATCAAGACAAAATTCAAGCACTCAATAATCCTTTTTACATCTCAAACAAACCCTTCTCGACACACTCAAACCATCTGAACAAATCACGCGGCCACATCTTGCTCATCACATAGCCATCCAACAACTCATCGAGCCATAAATTTCACTAATAAGGACACTACAGACTTATAAGTCCAAAAGCACATGCTCACACAACTGAAATCCTCATGCTCAAGCTACGAACCTCAAGTCCTTCAGAATGGCCTATCATCAGCAAAACAAAATCACATCTCGCACCTCATCCGTGGAATCACAAGCCGTCGATATACAACTGATGTCGAGCGCTCATATTAGCATACAAATACGTGGAAGGAATTCAAAGAGTTACACTTCAAGCTGAATCAATGTCGCATGATAAGGAAAGAAAGATGGGAAGTCTATCCTAAATGCCATGTAGCCTCTCGAAGATAGGTATGGACATCATCATACCGATCTGTAAGACTCTACTAGACACTTGCTCATGAGTCGTAGAATCTATGAACCTAGGGCTCTGATACCAACTTGTAACGACCTAAAATCTAACTAGTCATGATGGCACCTAACCCAACCCGCTCGGTGAGACAAAGATATTGAGTACCCTGAGAATATGAGTACATGAGTTCATCACTGAGATGCATTATATTTGACATGCGTACTTGAGATACATGCATATAGATACATTACCTCACGCTCCTCGGTTTTGGTGACATTCATGATATCACCTGCATATTGGCATCGAGATGTGCAGACTCCGAATGGGCTGATCTAGCCCAAGTGCAATAATAAGCCAAATCCTGGCATGAATCAATAAAACATGCTGCGGCGCGCAACCCGATCCCATAAATATCACTCACAACAGGCCCTCGGCCTCACTCAGTCATCATTCTCTCCAGTCTCTTAGGCGCACAACACTCATGCTAAGCAACCCAAATAATTGATACAAGATATGACAATATTCAATAACAGAGACCAGATATGATATGTAATGATAAATGCGACTGAGCACATAACTGCACTTAAGCAAATAACTCAACAACAAAGAACGACCACTGTGGGTTCTAATAATACTGGCATATAGCCTAAACATAATTTCAAGTATAAATCAAAGCTCAAGTACTCTAACAGACCTAGTATAGTAAAAATATTAAGATAAGATAGCTACACAGTTCCATGGAATCGACTAATTCATAATTACTACAATCCACACCCACACGCCCGTCACGTAGTATGTGTGTCACATCAACATCAATCACATAGCACGTAATTCAGGGTTTCATACCCTCAGCATCAATATTAGAAGTGTTAGTTACCTCGAACAAGCCAAATCCAATACCGAGTAAGCCGAACGATACTCAAAATATGCCATCCCCCGCGTACCGACCTATGAATGACTCGAAACTAGCCAAAAGCAACTCAAGAAAATCGAATAATACCTAAGGAACAATTTCAAATCATAAAGGGTAAATCTTTAATCAAAGGCCCAAAATCGACCATAAAGTCAAACCCAGGCCCACGCCTCAGAACCTAGCAAAACTTATAAAATCTGATAACCCATTCAATTACGAGTGCAACCATACTAGTTTCATTCAAAACCAAATGTAAATCGGTGCTCAAAACTTAACAATTCGCTTTATGAAATATTTTGATAAAACCCCTCAATTTCTTCTTTATAATTCATCAACCAACTGCCAAAAATAAAAATAGATTTACGAAATATAATCAAAACCGGGTATAGAACACTTAACCCAATCCTTGTGATAACATTTGCCTCAAAAATCGCTCATATAGGAGTTTCCCAACTCAAAATATGAGTAAAATATCCAAGCCCTCGATAAATAGCTTCTGCCCAGCCATCTTCGCTTTTGCGAACAAATTAGCCTCTTCTGTGACAGTACATACGCTTCTGCGGAACCACCTAAAAACTCAACCCTCGCACCTGCAGAAAAAATAACCGCTTCTGTGACATCGCAGGTGCGAGCCACCATCCGCTCCTGCGCAAGATCTCGCTCTTGCGCTCCAGCCCATTGTACCTGCGCATCCGCACCTGCGCCTAAATCTCCGCTTCTGCGATCTTCCTCACCCAGCTCTCACCTCGCTTCTGTGACTCCTTTGTTGCTTTTGCAACCATTGCACCTGCACAAAACCAGCCGCATGTGCGATCATACCAGATCCTGCCACCAGCAGCGCCAAAATTGATCCAGACGATCTGAACCTCGTTCGAAACTCTTCCGAGCCACTGGAGACCCCGTCCGAATATACAAACTACTCCAATAACATAACACAAACCTACTCGAGGCCTCAAATCATGCATAACAACATCGAAACGACTAATCACACCTCAAATCAAAATTAATGAACTTTGAAATTTTAACTTCCAAAACTCGCACCGAAACATATCAAATCAACTCGGAATTAACTCAAATTTTGCACACAAGTCCCAAATGACTTAACGAAACTATTCCAATTCCCAAAAACATAAGCTTAATCCGATACAATCAAAGTTAACTCCCGATCAAACTTGTGAACTTTCCAAACCTTCAAATTTCCCAATTTCGCCAATTAGAGCCAAATCCTTCTAGAAATATCCAAATGCAAATCCGGGCATAGCCCGAGTCCAAAATTACCTCCCAGACCTAACGGAACCATCAAAACTCCGTTTCGGGGTCAAATTCACAAAAGTCAAACTTGGTCAACTCTTCCCACTTAAAGCTTCAACAATGATATTCATTCTTCCAAATTGATTCCGAGTAACATGAAAACCAAAACTGACAATTCGCACAAGTTATAATTTAATCATACGAAGCTACTTATGCCCTCAAACTATCGATCGAAGTGCAGATGCTCAAAACGACCGATCGGGTCATTACAGTATGCGTGCACCATAGTAATTGTGATTTAGTCAATTCCATGAAATCGCATAGCTTTCTTATATGAACATTATTACTCTACTCTATGCATTAGAGAACTTGAGATGTGATACATGCTAGAAATCATGTTTAGGCTATGTGCCGGTATGTTTTGAGACCCATTATAGTCGTCCTTTGTTGTTGAGATTATTTGCTTAATTGCAGTTTTGTACTCAGTTGCATTCATCATTTCTTATCATATCTCAGTCTTTGTTATCATACATTGTCACATCATGTATCGTTGATTTGGGCTTCTTAGCATGAGTGTTGTGAGCCCGAGAGACTGGAGAGATTGATGACTGAGTGAGGCTGAAGGCCTATTTGTGAGTGTCATTTATGGGATCGGGCCGCACGCCTAAGCAAGCTTTATTGATTTATGCTAGGATTTGTCTTATGATAGCGCTTGGGCTGGATCGGCCCCTCCTGAGTCTGCACATCCACAGTTGGCGCAATTGCTAGCAATTATTTATATTTGGGCTGGATCTGCCCTGGTTTATTTGCATTGGGTTGGATCTACCCTGTACAGTACGAAGTGACTGAGTGTGCCGAGTATCGAACATGGTGTGAACATAGAAAACATCAAAAGACACATGCATAAAGAGAAAAATAAAAAAAAAATAGTGTATCATATATTAATATAATAATGTATTTCAAGATATTATACTATAATATTATTATATAAAACAAATGCATAAAAAAAATCAAAATGATAACATAATACACATGGATAAAGGAAAGTTAAAAAAAATCAAGATATTGTACTATTCTACTATTACAAAAGAAAAAATAAAATAGTGTACCAATTAAATGTAGCTAATACAACAAAACAAAAGATTCCAACTAACATATGATACCAATATAGGATATAGCTATACCAACAAGGTATACAGTTGTACGCAAAGGGTTTAAAAGAGATTTTTTTTAATTCAATGATTAAACTGATATAATATCAGTTGTCACGTAATCTAATTAACTCAAAATTTAGCCAAAACCTCAAATCAATATTTAAACCCACCCTAGTTAAAATTGGATCGAAATAACTACAACCTTAACAAACCAATCTATGCATTTCAAGCTTCAAGATCCTTTAATAGTGAATTTTATTTTTATTATAATAAATCTCTAAAAAAATTAAACTTGTGCAAGTAAACAATGTAATAGTAGAAGCTAACAAAACGACAAGCTTAAAATACTTTATGATGTAATACTAGAAGCTAATAAAAATTAGACTAAAAAATCTCAAAACATCATAAATTATATATTCATTCCAGGTCTCAATATCAACAAGTAATGAAAATTACAAAAATTTTAGACTTTTATTAATAAAAAATAGCTCTAGGGAATTTTTATTTTTTAAAATGGAACAAAAAATTTCAAAGAAAGTGCTAAAATCAAATAACAACCATGCCACAAACTAATTAAAGGCTAGTTTGAGAAAGATACTTTGGATACCCAATCAAATAAAGGTATAAGGGATAAAGAAAAATAGATACGGGTAGTGGGATAATATTTTTAGTTCAAATGTGTATAAATTCTAACAAAGTTTTAGATGGGTAAACACGGGTAAATATATTAGTTTTTATAGGTAGTTAGCATAAATTACTCCGTAAAAAGGAGGTGTGACATGAATCACTATGAAGGTATGCAAGAACACATTAATGAACTAGTCTTTAGGAAAACGTCTCTGGAATATTTTCCTAACTTAGTGTCACGACCCGAAATTTCCACCTCCGGGACCGTGATGGCGCCTAACATTTTACTTGTTAGGCAAGCCAACGTTAAAATAATTTAAACCCTTTTTATCAATTCATTTTAATTAAATAGTAAAGAACCCAAACAACTGAAATAATGTCTGAATTTAAATGAACAGACCAAAATAATTTAGATGTCTATATACCATCACAGAACTGGAGTCACAAGTGCACGAGTTTATAGAATAATACAAATAATGGTCTGAAAAAAATAAAGTTGTCTGAAAGAAAATACACAGCTAAAATAAAGTAGAAGGGAACTTCAGAGCTGCGAATGTCGTGCAGCTATACCTCAAGTCTCCTATAATAGCTGAATCCGAGCAAAATCTACAGTACGCCGTTGGGACCAACTCCGGTATCTGCACAAGAAGTGCAGAGTGTAGTTTGAGTACAACCGACCCCATGCACTTTGTAAGTGCCGAGCCTAACCTCGACGAAGTAGTGACGATGCTAAGGCAGGTCGCTTACATTAACATGTACGCAATAATAGTAACAATAACAGAAATAAAGGTAAGACAAGTAAATCATATCAATAATTGTAGTCAATTCAGCAGTCACAATTAATTATTTCTTTTATCATTCAGTTGTGGCATGCAACCCATTCCCCCAATATAATCCTTCAATTAAATTTTATTGTGGCATGCAACCCGCTCCAACAATATAAACGTAAAATAAATCCGTTGCGGCGTGCAACCCGATCCAACAATATAATCTTTTAAATAAATTCTGTTGCGGCGTGCAACCCGCTCCAACAATATAAATTATCAAATTCTTATAATTGAAACTACTCCAATAAATTTAACAATTAGTACGTAATTATACGGCAACAAAGCATTCAATAATTATGATTTATTTAGGAAACAAGTAATTACAAGTAGTAATTAATTATGGAAATCAGGGAGAAAATAGGCAATTTAATATTTCATATGCTCAATGTCAAGTAACGATTAAGACACATAAGTCAAATAAGCATGTAGCAATTATAGCATGAATTCAAGACATAATATTGGACAAGGAATATGAGAAATAATTTATATAATAATTAAATCATGATTTAAAATAATTTATGATTTTCAGATAAATATGTAAACAATCAATTTGACGACGTATAGGCACTCGTCACCTCGCCTATACGTCGTTACACATGAAATCCAAGTAATAAATAATTCAAGGGTTCTATTTCCTCAAGTCAAGGTTAACCACGACACTTACCTTATTTCATAATTTCAAATGATCACTCGACCACAACTTTTGCTTTTGAATTATTCTCCAAACCAACCAAACCTAGCAAATTATTTACCAACAATTCAATTTAAGCTTTATAAATTATTCGCAATTCGAAAGGGACTTAATTTAAGTCATTTTCGGAAAAGTCAACCAAAAATGAACATGGGGCTCACTTTTTGGAACCCGACGAAAAATCACGAAATTCAAACACACATTCAGATATGAGTTCAACCATACAAATATTATGCACACGAGTCCAAACACTTCATACGAACTCGCTCGCGCGATCAAAACACCAAAATAACACCTAGAACTACGAATCGGACACCAAACCAAATGAAAATTTCAATGAACTTAAGAATTTCTATTTTAACAACCGGACGCCTGAATCACGTCAAATCACTTCTATTTGACACCAAATTTGGTAGAAAAGTCATAAATATAGTAATGGACCTATACCAAATTCCGAAACTAAAATACGGACCCGGTATCAACAAAGTCAAATGTCAGTCAAACTTGGAAACTCTTTAAGCTTTCAAACTTCTAATTTTCAATAATTGGCTATAACTCAAGCTAGGGACCTCTAAATTAAATTCTGAGCATACGCCCAAGTCCTAAATTACGATACGGACCTATCGAAACTGTCAAAATACTGATCCATGTCCGTTTGCTCAAAACGTTGACCGAAGTCAACTCAAATGAGTTTTGAAGCTCCATTTCACATTTTAATCGATTTTTTACATAAAGATTTTCCAGAAAAAATTATGGACTGCGCATGCAAGTTGAGGAAAGTTGAATGGTGCTATTTTAGGTCTCGGAGTACAGAAGTAAATATTAATTTTAAAGATGACCTATCGGGTCATCACATTCTCCACCTCTAAAACAAACGTTCATCCTCGAGCGGAATTAGAAAAGTACATAGGCTGGTGAAAAGGTGTGGATATCTACTCCGCATGTCCAAATCGGACTCCCAGGTAGATGATTCATCCGGCTGACCTCTCCATTGCACTCGAACTGATAGATAACTCTTAGACCTCAACTATTAGACCTGCCGGGCTAGAATCGCTACCGGCTCCTCTTTATAAGTCAAATCCTTGTCCAATTGGACTGAGCTGAAATCTAACACATGGGACGGATCACCATAATATTTTCTCAGCATAGACACATGGAACACCGGATGAACTACTGATAAACTAGGTGGTAGTGCAAGCATGTATGCTAGTTCATCCACCCTTTCAAGAATTTCAAAGGGTCCAATATACCTATGGCTCAACTTGCCTTTCATAGGTGAAACCCGGAGCAATACTCTTTCTCCAACCATGAATGCAATATCACGAACTTTACGGTTGGCATAACGTTTTTGCCTAGACTGCACTGTGCGAAGTCGATCCTGAATAATCTTGACCTTATCCAAGGAATCCTGTACCAAATCCGTACCCAACAACCGAGCCTCTTCCAGTTCAAACTAGCCAACTATCGAACGACATCGCCTCCCATATAATGCTTCATATGGGGACATCTGAATGCTCGCCTAGTAGCTATTATTATAGGCAAATTCCGCAAGTGGCAAGAACTGATCCCAAGGCCCTCCAAAGTCTATAACCCAAGCGTGAATCATATCTTCCAATATCTGAATAGTGCGCTCGGACTGTCCGTCTGTCTGAGGATGGAATGCTGACTTGGTCAACCTGTCCACAATGACCCATACTGCGCCCAATTTTCTCTAAGTCCGTGGGAGCCCAAAAACAAAATCCATAGTGATACGTGATCGCGTCCAATTGCACTCCTCTATTTGAGGATATAAAAACGGTCGATACAATAGTAATACACAATGAGAGTCAGGGTCAAAATCTGTAGGGAGCTATATGAATGGGTGCTAGTGGTATATATCTTAGTGTGTGAATTTGTATATCTAAATTTGCTCTTCCGCAATATTGGGTTTTGTTTGGAAATCTGAGTTAAACTACAATTGTGATTTAAAGAATGAAAGTGGAAAATTATTTTTGTTGTTTTCAAATGATATAAAAGGCCTAGAGCTATGACCTTCACCTAGATGTTTGCCTAATGGGTTGTAAACTTTAAAACTTATTTTATTGGTCGGGGTGTATTATAGCTATCATCACTCAAGTACCCACTCACTACCTCTTGGTTAGAGAGTGATTTTGCCCAATTTGGCTTTCTCATGTCCAAATGGGTATTGAACAAAACAGCTGATAATAAGCTCAAGTCGTGTTTTACTATATCTAGGTTCAACCCTTTAATTGGGCTTATCAATCTCTCGATTGACCCAATTTATTGTTAGCCAAGTTTTCCTAGACTAAGTCTCTTTCTCAAGTAGAGACCAAGTCAAAAAGGCATGAAATAATATTTGCAACCATTAATTCTTCAAATAAAAGCAAGAACAAGGGTAGATAATCAACACCCAACCATAAATATGTAATAAATCAAACACCCACTAAGTTTACACACTAGGGTTGGGTCACAACCCTAGTGAAAATATAGCTACTCATGCTTAAATTGGAAGAAAAAGAAGAAGTGATAATTAAACCCATATTGATAATTAAAATGATGAACGCAATATTCAAAAAGCTCAAAATAGCAAAAACTACTAAAAAGAGCAAAAGAAACCGTCTAGTGTGGCTGCTGATGTCAAAATTTAACCTAAAAAAGTGAAACTCTTCTATTTATACAGTGCTGGAATTTTCGGACAAAAATGCCCTTTTGGAGGTTTTGCGGTCGCACAATTTCATGTGCGGTCCGCATCTTCCAACCTTCTCTTATGGAATTGCTTCACGACCGGCGGCCACATATGGTATTCTGCGATTCACATTTTGAGCTTTTCTGCTGTTCTTGTCCTTAAGTTCAGATTATTCCTTCTTGAAGTGGATTTCATCTTGGGAGCTTATCTTCCAATATTCCTGCAATTAAGCATATTTTATCAGTTTTCGGGAATACAATTAAGCGCTTTTGGACTAAAACGAAAGCAAAAAGCACTAATAAGTAGTCAAAATCTCCACTTATCAACTCCCCCAAACTGAAGCTTTTGCTTGTCCTCAAGCAAATAAGTTAATTCTCACCTCCACAAGTTAAGAGCCATTCTAGCTAATCAAAGGTGAATCAATCACACATCAATTGGGACCAACAATTACCTACGACACTTATGAAATATCAACAACACAACAAGTTAAACTTTTAAGTACGAATAGTTCTAATGTGACACTTGAGCATCAAGAGTTGACTTTATTCATCAAGGGAGCTCGCTCTTTCATGTAGGCCATTGTGGATCCCAAACTCCTCCTCTTCTTCTCTCCGTTTGCATATCTCATTTAAGAATATAACATTCAATTCAAAGATTTGTGATAGGTTTGCTCATCTCTCTCAAAAGAATGTCGCAAGTATGGCTTTAAGTGTCATAGACTTGCCCCTAATGTAAATCACCACTAATGTAAGCTTACTCGGCTTGAAATCATGTAGGGCTTTTTCGGTATGCAATGAAGGCTTTTGGAATAAGGTTCGATAAGCTATGATAGAACAAGTTCCTCTTTTCGTAAGCACTCCATTTTCTTTTATCGGCTCATGCTTTTTCCAACTCTTTGAGGCATTTTCTTTTTCTTAGGGGAACTAAAGAGACTTAACATCACTCTTTATTGGTCATGATATTCATTTCCTCCTTTTTTGCTTTTCCATGCTTTGTATCATTACTTTTCTTTGAATCCTTTCAACTTTTCAACTTATTCACTTTCTTTTTGCATTTTGCTTTTTGTTCTTTCTTTTCCTTGCCTTTCCTTCTCTTCATTTCTTTTTTCTTTTGACTTGCTACCTTTTTCAAACTCCTCGTCTCTCCCCCAAACATACTCTTTTAGCCGATTATTTCACAAGAGTGTTAAGGAAAGCTCAGGTGCCAAGATAGGGTCACAACAAAACGGGTAAAGTCTTGTAACGTGGTGATCAAATGAGAAAGGGTTTAGACTCAATTAGGTTGACTAGGGGTAACAACTTTGCTGGCCATGGAAAATTTTAAACGTGTCAAGGAGAGATCTCAAGCCAAGCAAAACTTCAAATTTCACCTAGAAACACATTCGGGGCTAGTTCTAGACCATTTGTACGGGTAGTTGGACTTGCACCAACAACATCTCACCTCTCACGCAGCTGGATTGTTAAAGCGGATAGAGTCAAGGGCCCACAACGACCATATTCAAGATTGAAAATCACTATGGTTCGCCTAAACCACTCGATGAGTGCCTAAGTTAACACAAGAGTCAAATATTTAATGTGAATAAAGATATTTGAATTCTTATACGTTAGAACGTGTCTAAAATATAGCATATCAGAATGAATGGGAAAGACAGTGAGATAAATGTGATCATACATGTTTCAATATTATGATGAAAAATATTGATTTGGTAGTATCCCGAATGGTTAGACATTTCAAAAAATTCCCTTTTCTTTACTTCCTTCCACTAATGACTAGTTAATAATAGGCCTACTGGCTTCAAAAAATCTCATTAAAAATGAAAACCAAAGTAAAAGGCAGGCAACAATAATTAAGGCTTGGTTCGTACTTTGAAACGGCGGAAAATAATGACTCGTTAATAAAAGGCCTACGTGCTTATTATTTTTAACAATAAACACGTAGTTAAATGTGTTGGTACCAAGTGAAGCATGTTTGACTCTTCGAGTCTGATTCAATTAGGTCTTTTTATTCATTATTCCTATTATTCTTACCTAAACTCCAAAAACAGACTCAATCCCTTAAGAAGATTGTCATGCCATCCATCGTTGGAAAGAGTCACCCGGTTCACACAAAAATTACCTTTGGAAAGAACAGTGGCATTAAAAAAATCAAAGGCTTATTATTCACTAAAACATAAAAAGAAGCTGCAAATTAGAAAGAAGCTACTAGATTAAACATAGACTAATAAGAAAAATAGAATAAAGAAGCTAAAAAGCAAACTACTGAAAGCATAATGAATGTACATAATAAGGGAGGAAAAGAGAGAATGTATACATCAAGAGAGAACGGAGAGAATATATATACAAAATAAAGAGAAAGAAAAATATATTGTCAGTTATTACAAACCAATTGTCTAAAAGTCATCCAAATAGCAAATAAACTCCACCCACCGAATAAAAGTAAGCATTGTCCCCAATGCTTAACAAAACAAGAATAAAGAAGGGTAAGAGTGAAAAAGACTCTCTATGTGGCCTTGGACATCTCCGTATCCATAGTAGCGTCATCGCCCTCAGTCTCCTCTAACTGGATTTCATCATCATCGGCTCTGGGAGTAACTGGGTTGGTGAACATCTGGCGCACTGTCTCAGCAGTGTCGGTAGCCAGGTCTGGCTCCTCAGACTGGCCAGCTGGTGCCATTAGAGCTGATTGTGCTGTTGGATCTGCTGGTGCTGGTAGGTCAGACACATGAGCATATCAAATGGAAGATCACCAACTGTTGCTATCTTGGTCACCTCTCTCCTCAGCCTGTCAACTGATTTATTGGATGCCTGGGATTTACTCATTGTCTTTACCTGGTTCCCCAGCTCCTCAATCACTGCTCCATGTGCTACCAAGTGTTCATGATGGTGGTCTGGTTCTTCAAGATCTTCTTCAATGTATCCTCCATTGTTAGAGGAATCTAGGGTGTCGGAGTGGATGACCGTGCTGCAAAAGTACTGGATATGTGAGATAGCTTTGAAGTGGCTGTCTACATCCAGTTGTTGAGGCTCGCCAGTATTTGGGAAACTCGCAGCACAAATAGTGGATGAATGGGCATAGGCACCGGCTTCAAAGCCAATGTAGAAGGCACTGATGCTCATGGACTTGAAGAAGGAGGTGGAGGCATAGTTGTTGCACCATCAGAAGGCTCTGCAGAAGTAGATGGCATGTCAACTGTCTCAGCAGCTACCTTGGCGGGCTCATCAGACTGGCCTGCAGTAGTAGAGGGTTGACCCTTTTTCTTTGGGTTTCCACCACCCATCAAATAATACCATGAGAAGGGTTTGTTTGCCCACACCTTGGTATCAAAATCCCTCGGCTCCACACCCGCATCTGTAAGGTACTCAGTGATAGTGTTGGGATACAGGTAGGAGGTGTCACCTTGCCTGGCGACCACAGACATGTTGGCCGACATCACGGAACCCACATTGATTGGGTACCTAGCCATAATAGAGGTGACTAGCACTGCCCGTGGAATTGGAAGATTTATTTCATTTCGGCACGGGTCTAGTCTTCTACACACGAATGTTTGCCATCCCTTAGCCTCAAAATTTAGGGTGTTCTGCTGAATTGGAACCCCTGCTGTGATCCATGCTTGAGGCGGCCCCGGAGCTGCAATAATCTCAGCTAGCCATGGTCGAACTGCATCTTCCAGTGCTAACTTTTCCAGGTATTTCACAGGCTCCACATCCTCAAACCTTAAATACGTGTTCCGGCTGATCAAATCTCACCTTTAGATTTCTCACTTTTGTTACTTTGGTCCTTTTCTTTATATGCACCACATTGGCATAAAATTCTCGGACCATGTATTCCTTGGCATCTACCACACTTTGGGTAAACCACATCTACCACTTTCACTCCCAAAACTGTCTCAACACTGCAGGTTTGTATTTGTCAAGGTTTTTTTATCATGAACTGACGCTCAAGAGTGAGCGATCTCACTGGCCACCACTCTCGGAAGCTTGTGAAAGCAGCGAGACTAACAAACCTATCTTCCATAATCTCTTTCTTCTTAGACCTCTCAAGGTCGAAAACTCTGGTATCACCCACTCAGCTATCATACGGAATATCATCAACATCCACTGTAGTAGTAGGTGCATCGGGGGCATATGTGGATGAGGGATTCGAAGCCTGACTATCACCTTCCGAACCCTCGGAAGTGCTCTCAGAGGAGGAGGACTCGTCTCTAAGTTGGTATGTGCCCTGTGGCTGTGATTGAACAGCAGTCTGCTCTTGCATTAAGTAACCCTCCGACGCTTCCCGATATGGGACATATGAACTAGAATCGGAAGGCTCGGGCTATCTTCCTCGACCTGTTGTGGCTTTCTGTCACGACCCAAACCGATGGGCCGTGACGGGCACTCGGTGCCTTACTCAACCGAGTACCAAC